>UELV01137610.1:0-53150 GCA_900490015.1 Megastigmus stigmatizans
ATTTTGCAGTATATAATTAGTTTATATTCTTCTTTTTTATTTAACTCCTTAATCTGTCATGATACAATTAAAAAGGTTTTAGCAAATGTCATCATACTTTTAAAAGACAAACACATCAGTCCGCTTATTCAGCCCCATTTATGTATTTGTGAAAATATCACAAATCACATGTCATGGTGATTTATAGGTACGTAAATTTACATTGACGGAAACTAAACTGCCATTTTCACGGTCAACGCCGCAGTACTCTATCATTGATTTACTAATATCAACATTTTTGAAATGTATAGCTATTTTGTAACTATTTAGCTCAACTTCTTATCAATAAAGTATTACCGACATCCTTATGTGATAAAAAGTGATGTTATGAATTATTTCAAGAACCATTATGTCGTATAGACATATATAAGTATCGTTTACGTTGTAAATAAAAACTACCTATGCCACTTATGAATAAGAAAATAAACCGCATTTTCTTAAACGACTTGAAATCGCATTTACTTAAATTCAATTAACTTATCCTTCAAGTGTCTTGAGCTTAAGTGTATCATTGCGCAAAGAAGCATTTTACTATTTCATAAAATAGAAGTATCTGACCATAAATGTATTATCAATACCATAATAAACGGTTTAATCCATTCAGTTTTGAGTAGCTATAAAATACTGGTACGGTTACTATACATAAAAATTCGTAGAAAAAACTACGAATTTTTACATATAGTACATGATTATTATGATATTCGAATTTATATACAGTAAAAAATATTTAGCTATGTGCAATTTAAATAGAAAATTAAAAGAAATTATTACGATTGAAATATGATAGAAGCCGAAAATAAATGTACATTTTATCACTGACTTGTTTTTTATTCATCGATAAAATATAATCAATTTGTTTATATAAATCACCCGATAAAAAACACTTCTTATAGTCAAGATTGATAATATTTTAATATTGCAATGTAAATAAATTTGTTTTCGTTGGCTATAAAAAAATTGTTACAAAATGGAAACGCATCATTGCTATAAATATAAGTCTATAGAGTAAAAAATAAATGTGTATATCGATTGTGAAATCTTGTTTTAAAAACTTATTAATCGTTTCAAGTGTCAAGAAGTCAAGAAGTCGGCCTTCGATAGGAATTTAAAAAAAGAATAGACCCATACAGACCTGCGTACAGGAGATGTTATTTTCCTCCGCAGGGTTACTATGTAATGTAATGTAATGTACTCTGGTTTAAATAAATAAATATATGCTTATTCCACAAAGCCATTCTTTATTCTCCTGATAAATTTTTAATTCTGTATGCAACTTATAGAGCGATTCTCCCCCTCTGTAGGGGTGGCATTAATCCCCGTGTATTTGCGCACAGCACTGCGAATGCTCACCCTAATCTCCTCTGGGGTGCACATGTTCGATCCACAGAATCAGCATCAGCAGCAGCGGCAGCAGCAGACTCACGTTTTCCGGCGCAAGCTCCGCGACCGTATCGTCCGCTCCACATGGACGCGCTGATGGCCGGTAAACTCTATACTGCTAGGATGTGTGTGCGTGTGCGCGGATCGGCCGCCGAGCAGCAGTAGAACCGCGTTACGTCGACTTTTCTCACGCGCGCTTTACGCGCTTTTAAAATTAGACCGGTGGCGAATCGACTGTTGCTGCTATCGTCATCTCTCGCGCTCGGCTCTGTGCTCTCTGTGTATACTTAATATATATGTTTGGTGGTGTCTTTGGAGCGAATGCCAAATGCCAAGCCACACTCTGACTCGCTTTCGTGTGTGTATATATACTTGAGATATCGGCCCCCGGCTTTTCTCAATCGTTGATACAGTTCTTCTAGTCTCTAAACGTTATGTGGAAAATCTCATCCCGCCGAGATTAGCTTACGTTATAGCTTTCTTTCATGAATTTACATTTACTGGCTACTTATGTATATTTATGTACATACAAGTGTACGACTAGAATACTGTATTTTCTTTCAAAGAACTTAATTTAATTTCAAGTCTTTGGTAGATACCGATATAAATATTTGGCTTCGTTTACAAAAAGATCTAATATAATCGCGTAACTATATATACTCGTTTCAAAATGCAGTCGTTTGCGCGTGTAAGCTGCACAACGTATTCTAATATAAATTCCAAAAATCTTCCTTATACAAAAGCTGCTTATACTTATAATATTGGTGTATAAGAAAAAACTAAAACCACACAATTTTTCGAGTCATCGCCGCGCAAGAATTTCCACAATTCCAATTTCGTTTCTCATTTCACAAGTTCGATCGTGGCCTCTCCGCGGATATATACATATATACCGCGGCACGACCCGCACCCGCGGCCACTATATATCACACCCGACAAAGTCACCGGCAAAATGTCTCGAGTAGTGGTATAGATATATTATACATCTATACATATATACCGAGAATGGAGGACACGAGATGTTACGACGGAGGCTGGAACTGTCAGCCCCCGCCGCTGTAGCTTTGGGCCGCGCGAGCTTGACATCGCGGCGTCCTGGACCAGACTACCTAACACTCGGCTTACTCTACTCCTCTCGCGCTACTGGTATTGCTCCTTTCTCTCTCTCTCTCAGCAGCAGCAGCAGCAGCAGCAGCGAGGGGATCGATCCGCGGGCCTGGCAGACGCATACGCAAGGGGGAGCGAGAGAAAGAGAGATACAGATAGAGAGAGAGAGAGGGAGGAGACTGGCGCGTTGATGGGGGAGAAGGAGCGAGGGAGACATATAGAGAATAAGAGACACTCCCTTTTCCCTGCACTCGGCTATACAGACTACAGACTGTCGACCCTAATATATGTGTGTGTGTGTGTGTGTGTGTGTGTGTGTGCGTTTACCATTTGGCGGGCACGTCACTGCTATACCGATGCACGCGCGTGACGCTTAGCCTTTTGTCCGACTGCACTCGTGAGTCGTGTCTATATTCCTCGGCTCTTCTGCTGCTGCTGCTGCTGCTGCTGCTGCAGAGTTCGCACCCTCCTCCCGCGGTGCGTGGGTCGGCCGGCTCTTTTCGCGGTCTCTCTGCGATGACGCGTTAGGGTAAGGAGGGGAGCTCGTGCCGGCGGCGCGGGTTTTCTGAAATCAAGGGCGACAAGCTGCTGCCAGCGAGGCAAACTCTCGTACTTATATACATATGCGATGCTGGACGCGTGCAGAGATATAGGTATACACCCGCGATATTGGGCGCGCGAGAGCGCTTGAATTAGAACGCGCGTCTTGATGCGTTTGCGGGGGGTGGGAGGGGAGGGGGAAAGCATATACGTGCGTTATACTTATGCAACGTTCGTTTTAGCTGCTTTTTTGACTTCTTGATCCTTTGCTTTGTGTTGGGGAGGGGATTTGAGTCTTTATTATCGGGAATTGTATATGCTCCTACGGTTGAATATATTTGGCTTATTAAATATGCGGTTAGGTAGACGTGCTTATAGAGATTTGAGAAATGAGTGATAAATCGTTGGTGCTTTTTATATATATATATATATATATATTAATTCATTAATATCATTGTACATTGTTTATAAATTCGATCGAGCTAACTGTAGAATAAGAAATTATGTTTATTTTTCTACGGATTCTAATATACAAAAGAATCTAATTAACACCAAAACATCAAATTACAGGTTCAATTGTGAAAAAAACAAAGCCAAGCTTAATGTCTTACTTGTACCGTCAATGGAACAAAAGTAACACCTTCCTAGCGCAATACTAGTAAAATGTCGATAAAACCGAGGTATAAATGTTTTTATTTCTTAAGCCTTCGCACAGATTACACGAACAACAAAAAACTATCGTAAAAATTAAATCTCTTAATTCCTGTTCAAAAAAATTCGTCTAAATCAGATATTACTAAATTGCAAAACTTGTGAAAGCTAAAGGAATATAATAAAGTGCAAGCTTAATGAGAAAAATGAAAATTTGCGCAAAACCAAGATTTAATAATACTTACGATACTTACTTAACGTAATTCGCAATACATATTCATTCGAAACAAAAGTTTACTAGGTCTTATGTGTATAAGTTTCGGTTCCCCTCAATTTGATAAAAACAATGAATTACCTTACATTTCACTCAAAGTGCATGTCATGTTATCTCGATACGTCTATAATACAAAAAAAACGACGAAAATTGAAGCGCTATAATACGGAACTGCGCTAGCTGCCATATATCAACTCGAGAGAAGTAATGTAGGTATATCTATATATACACGTCACGCATCGAGGACCGCCTACTCGCACATTAATTAGCTCAACGTGTTAAGCAAATTAAGGCGACGCACATTATGGACGACTGACAACTTCCGCACTATTGAGTCATTGAGTCTTAGGTTCATTAGGCGGTTCGTATACCATTTAACGGATAAGTCTCTTTTCTCAAACAGATTTTTTATTTGGATATTGGCCCTGAATTTATTTGTGATATATGCTACGTCAACGGCTAAAAAAGAATTTTTTTAAAAACGCCCTACACCTTTCTCGCTTCGAAACGTCTGCAGCAGGACGCGCGACGAGGTTGCGCGCTTGTCAAAGGTATATATACTCCGCTGCTTCTCCGGAGCGCGTCTTTTCTCTCTTATATCGCCCGAATCGCGCGGCTTTCCGTAAATCATCCCTGGTAAAAAATTAATGAAGTTTGTGGCCGTATAATGGCGGCATTCACCATATAAGGCCACATTATGCTGAAAAATATGACCATAATTTCAATTGATTTTAATAGGACTATTGCCATATCGTGGCCATATTTCTTATTAAATTATGGTTACTAAATATAATGATTTTAAATTGAGGATTTGAACATAAGAAAATAGTTTAACTTAATAAGAACCTCATTATTTACAATATTATAAGTAAATAATGATAAACAACCGGGGTATGGCCATATTATAAATGATATTTGAACTTGAGTCATTTACGTTCGTTCGTTCACGTTTATCACAGTTTTACTTGTGTATATATGTTTGTAAGTTTATGGTAAATGCATTTAAAAAAGGTATGCGACTATAAAGTAATCCCTTTCCCAATAATTTCACCTATATTGTTTCAAATAAATTCTTTTAACAAAATATATTTTATTAGACTTCTATATAAAATTAGTATACTGTAGCTTATGTTATTTTATAATCGAATAATTTTTTTATTTATTAATATATTGATCAAAATCATGTGCATATGTACTGTAAATATTATGCAATACCAAAATTACACATTAGTTCGGCAAGGGTAAAAGCTTATCTAACTCAGCTTATTCGTCATGCCAATTCGCAAAGGTCAGATTGTTACGGCCAATACCCTCGGCTAAACGAATTATATCTCGTAACGCTTGATCTCGTTATCGCGCATATACAAAGCGTGCAATGTATACATACAGATTTTCGACGCTTCACCAAATGACTCACAAATCCCGCCTCGTAAATACCTTTATGGTTCCCGGTATGTTTGCCTTCTAACTATCCAGACTCGTGTGCTTTTGGAGTAAAATTGTTTTCCTGCTCGCGTTACCCTCCTTTTCAGACTGCAATCATTTCTTTTTTCCACTACCTCTATGTGCGTTTATTTTCTCGTGGGATCAATTTAACAACCATTTTCTCGGAGATTTAATTTTAAAAAATAGTTCGAGAATTACATTTACAGGCGGCATTATTTTGTTGCGCTTTGTAAAAATCAGTGCTCATATTTGGGTAGAAATAAATGAATTTTCTAAAACTGTAAAGTTGACAAAATCTTTTTGAAAATGGAAACAAGAAGTTGTTTTTTTTTATATGAACAATTGCTTCAAACAATTTTAAAATTGGTAAAATTTGAAAAATTTTAATATATTTTTGTGGCAACAGCTGCACGAATGGCCCATACGTTCACAAATCGTAAACTCACTTAGAATAGAGTAGAGTTCGAAGAAACAAAGTGACGAAGGTAGCGAATGTGCTGAAGAAGAATAGAAGCTCTATAAATTGCATCCAATTTACTTTTGGATATAAATAAGAAATAATTTTAAGTTACGCCAACACTTTTAACACTTTATAAAATGCAACTTGTATAACAATTTTTTCATTGCTTGTCGCTATAATTGGCTTGCTGTGAATCAGCAAATAACAATTGCTTAATAAAAATGAACAATAAACTATAACGTTAGATAATTTGTTTCTTTTAAACAAAAATATCATGGGTTTGAAATCTACCAATACATGTATTGTTAATCTTCATAATTTTAAATAATAAAAATAATTTCTATCTTTGATCGTAATATTCTTAATTAAATATTGTAGATATAGGACAGATCTATACATATATATTACATAACTTATATAGAAAAGTAGTTCAGGTATACCGCTATCCAAGATTAAATTGTCACTCGTTTTATATTAGCTTTCAGAAGTAGGTTTATTCTAACGTTTATAATTTTAATCTAGTTAAGCCCATGCTCCATTGTCTTATTTTCAAGGAGAAAGTTAAATATATATTTTATTATTATTATTTTTAAACTTAAATTCTTATTAGTCAACTTCTCGCTAGTTGGAATGAAAACTTATAATGAGACTCATTAACCTTTATTTATGGTGTCATAAGGCTCATTTCTAACTGTTGAGAAGGATTTCGTTTTTTTTTTTACAAATTCAATATTTGTCCATGATAAGTATATGTAAAATTATTTTACTACTCTGAAAAATTCAGATAAATTATAATGGTTTCGAGTTAAAATAAAATATGATAATACTATCATTTATAATGTGTTATAACGGTAAGGAAATATCTTAATAAATAACACGCATATAATCTGATTTTCGTCGAAGGGTTCAGATACAATTAGTTTTATCAATGCCTTGGGGTCATGAAAACGCTTTTATAGTCGTTAATATATGATTGAAAATGAAAGTCGCTGCATCGGTAGTGAAGTAGGAGGAGAGTATATATAAGTTATAGGTATAGAGGTGTTATCGTTATGCTTACCTTGACTTGCTTGAGCGCCTCTTCGGGGGGCAGATTGGCGACGCTACCCATTTGGGTGTCGACCCAGGCCTTAACCGCGGCACTCGAGTCCCTGTACTGCTGCCAGAGTCTGACCGCGTGCTGGTACTTGGTGCAGAGTGCACCCAACTCGGACCTCGTGTCCTCCCAGGCCTGCACAGCTTCATTTACCACGGCATCTACGCGCTCGCTTACCTCGGCGGCGCAGGACTCGCGCAGCGGCTCGGCCGCCAATCGCAATTCGCTTATCAGGACCTCGCGCGCCACGAAGTCTCCGTTCAAACCCTGCAACAAACATTTATTATTGCGCTTTGCTTTGTCCTCCTTATTTCTGTACACCTACATCTAACATTCTTGGTTTTCTCATATTTTTTTATATATACACTCTACAGTGTCCATTTATCGCAAATCTATACTTGTATTTACCTAACTTTTTAAGCATTTAATTAATTGATTATCTGATTTTTGTTGGCTTTAAATCTAAATACAAACCAGGTAAGTTTCGATGATGAGACACATAATAATAATCTTCCTTTATTCCCAATTAATATACATGGATTAAGATATTATATTCGGGTATGTAGGTTTGAATATTTCATTGTCTATATAGCCAAAGTTGTATTGGAAATATTTGCGCGCAAGCTCAAAGCGAAAATTCTGAGATTGGATCTAATACTATGGTTATATAAATAGTTTGTGCTCGACACGAGACGCGCGCACGTTTCTTCGGACCTATACGACTGCGACGCATGAATTCGGTCAGTGTGCTTAGTGAACTAATTCTGTTTCGCGTACTCGCGCGGGGTTCGTTAACCTGCGCGCGTCTGGATTTCTTAAACTCCTCTTTCATAACAAATGTACATATAATACGATTTTATGCACCGATCGACCATTGGCAATTTCAGTCTGCTAATCGAAAGCAACACGATCGTCGTTCGATATTCTCAAGGTGAGCGCGGGTCTACTCGTTTCATTGCTCTGTTAAAAAAACGTGTGGTGTTGTGTGTATGTTATATATAACTGTGATCGTCTCGAGTCATTAGGATGCCAACTATACCAGCTAGTGTAATCGACATTACGCACAGTTTTAGCTTTTTATTAAGTTAATTTTCATTAAATTAAAAATTATGTCAAACAAGATACATATAATTTATTTCGCATCGAAAACGTACAGAACAAATTGCATATTAAATAAGAAATAAATTTTAAACATTATATTCGTTCATTTCAGTATTTAAATTTTAATGTTTGCAATATGTATGATGAAAATCAAATGATTCATTTATTAAAAATTATAATACTATATTTCTGTACGTGTGTACTTAACAATGATGGGCTTTTTAAAATTTAGGACGTCATGTACAAAATCTCAATTATACTTATGAATTTAATGACCAAATGAAGGTCGTTGTTAGTAACACATGAATTAGCGATTAGGCATTTCATCCATAGCTGACAGTTATATCGCAAAATTAGGAAAACCGTACAAAACACGCTAATCGTTTTAAGTAAACAATTCATTTCAAACATTTTTTTGATCATGCATGCATTATCTTCATTCGTAAAGGTATGAAAGATTGTAAGAACTACAAGAACGTCAATGAAGTAATTCTCACTCTTGCTACAGTTGATTGATTTAAGTTGTGTATATATATATATATATATATATATGTATACTCGCTTAGTGTAAAGCCACATGGCTATCCACGTGTGCTGTAGTTTACACAGCGGCATCGCTTCATTATAGACCGCATCGTGTTCGATAAGCGCGCGGCACTTGTGACTTTCATTAATCGTGTCGCTCTTCCCAAACTAGATTACTCGAAATATTTATAGGCATAAGGCAAGATTCAGTCTTAATCAATCGCTAATATTAGAATTAAATGAGGTGAAACCTATTACGCGAAGTTAAACCGAGTATTGCACAATATCGCGTGCATTTGTATGTAAATATTTCTATTGTTTGCATAATGTGTAACTTGGAACAGCTATTGCTATCCTATGCCCATTATGAACCTATTACTCATTTCCTATGTATTTATTTATACCGCGCTGGTTTCGTAAATAGCTATAAAAATATTTATTGTCTCATTTCGTTCTATTACATCAACCGAAAGTTTAATCAATATACTTAAGTGAAGCTCATTGAAGAAAGTAGAAACTATAATTTTATAATGTATATTTCAGCCATTCCTCGCGGTATACTTGATTTTAACCGTTGGACTATGCGAGGAGAGGTCATACGTCCAATTAGAGCTTAAATACTACTTCATATAGACTTGGGTTTAGAATGCGAACGATGGGAAATGGAGGGGAAGTTCAAAAGTCACTTTAGTATAGCATTGGGATAAAAGATCGAGACAATAGTATTCGTGGTAACGTAAAACAATCATTGCTTAGCTACTGACTTTCAACGATCTTTTGGAGCCAATGCAAATTGCTCGCAACTATATGAGCGAATGAATCGCAGGAAAAACAGCTTTTTATATGCAAGCCCCGCACGCTTCGCGCTTCCGGCACTATAAGATATTCGAAATGTAGTATAGTATATCCATTCATAAACTCAGTTAGCATTCGAACAAAAGATAAGAAACATACTTAAACCGATCTATTTTGACAGCTATTAGATTTTGAATTGTTCTGTGACGTTAGTCTATAAAAACATTGGTTAAAAGTTCTTAAAATTATAAACTGAATAATATTGAAATGTTCTTTCACAAATTTTTAATGTGAACAGAGTCCCAGAAATAGATTCGTTTACATATTTTTATATTATTTATCGTTCATTTATTTTACAAACGATTAAAAGAATAAAATATAGTAAACAAATATTTTTAAGTAAATATATGAAAATCGCTACGAATAGTTCGCTAATTATTAAATATATTATGTAAATATCACGTTCAAGAGTTCCCATCGCTAGGGACACATTTTTATCATCCCGACATTTTCCTTGCTTTTGCTATCAACTCTTATCTCGGTTAAACGCGACGCCGCACCGCGTTAGGCATGTGTTTGTGAGTATATATATGAGAAATCTCTTTCTCTCGCCATCCAGTGGGAAAGATATGATGCTGAACTCCAGCGATTGTGCAGCTACGATGAGTTTAGACGCTTGAGTCTATGTAGTATATGGTGTAAATTGTTTTGTGTGCAAGTTTTTTCGTTAAGCATAAATATTTTAACGGTACAAAACTAGTGTTTTTCATTGAATTTTTTATACGTATAACGGTCCGAATAGCAGAATAAATTAACTGTGTAAATACCTCTTTTTCAGATACATCAACATCGAATGCCAGATATACATGAATATTTAAGTGAGCCGGACAATAGCCTAAAAGTGTATAATATCCTCTTTAAATTGCAAAATACTCTTCTTTTCTTTTCACTTTTTCGATCTTTAGAACGCCACGTTTACGATACGAAATACAAATGTATCATTTCAATTGATAATATTGTTGTTATTCGAAGAGGCCATGCATCGCTTAAGAAATCGTGTAACTTCTATCGTTTTATGTATCACGTTTATGATGTGATGTATTCTCTTTTGTAAACATTTAAAACAATTGGCTTTATTGTAAGCATAATCTTAGAAGTTTGCCCTTTTATAAAAGAATTAAACAATCATGAGATTCATCAATGATAATCATTAATCACAACAGTTCGAAACGCGGCAAGCTGTCAACTATATTCAAGATATAACTGTATTTGGTTTGAAGAAAACGGTTCTCCGATCCGCCTGCAAAAACTGCATACGGGCGGTCGCAACTTTCGAACGTTCAAGTTTTTCATACGGATATGCGACAGGAAATGACACGCGGAAGCGAGTGACGCGCTTACGCATCGACGCGTCTTCCAGTATATTTCGTCGTTCTCTACCGGTCGCTCACATTATACATATACTTTTCACATTATCTATCAATGACCCTCGTGCGAACTTGCGCTTACCTTGGAACTATTTATTCCAGTGGTCTATATGTCAAGAATACAACTGTAGTTATTATTTTTGCACCGGCGCGGCGCATCGGTGAAATGAAATATTTAAATCATTTATATATTTTGTTCATTAATCTACCGGTTTGGGGTTATCTACCTCGATAAAGATTTAAATGTATGTTTACATTCTGTTTCGACTGAACTTCTTCGAATGTTAAGTAGGTAAATACAAATGAACAAATAAATTATATTATATTTAATCTCTCGAAAAGAAATATCATCGAGCATTTAAAGACGCGAATCGTTCAATAAAAAACTGCGAATCTAAAATAGCGATGGAAAATTTATAAGAGCCATATTATATATGAATTAAAAATAAATGCTTATTTTAAAATTGTATCAAAGATGTACCATTTTATTTTATATTCTATGAGATTGAATCATTGATTCACTTTTGCTGTGCGGTTACGTACAGTAGTCCAACGCGCGGAGCAATTGTAATTGTTATGCGCGTATCGCAACATAACAGATGCTATGATCGTAAGTTAATCGCTCCCACTACTGATAGGTATAATTGAGGATCTATACAACATTTTTGGATATAATTTACCTTTCACACCGCGTCGCTACATTTACTTCGGCCCACCATGCGGAAAATCAACAAAGTAACCGATCCGCTTCAAATACACACTCACAAACACTTATTGGCTCGGGCAATTTGCATAAAATATAGATCATAACTTGGAGCACGCACGAACGTACACGTGCAAATTGCCATAAGCGGCACAGCGCGCGCACACAAGCTCCACAATAGTCGAGGTGCAAAATTTATGATTTTTCGTTTCGACTCAACTCGTACTATACATTACACCGCGGGTACATTGACACACTGACTTTTACAGTTTTACGCGCGCTCGCTCGCAAAACACGAACTTTTCCGGTCACATGTTCGACCAACGGCGGCGCGCTCGTATACCGATCGATCGTGCGCGGTATATAATACGACGAGCTGCTGCTGCTGCTGCTGCTACTTCGCTGGCGAAGTCTCGCACTCGACTGATTAGGCGCGAACGAACCGAACCGACACTCCTCTTACTCTCTCTCTCTCTCTCTCTCTCCCTCTCTGTGTGTATATAACTGTGCAAGACAAGCGAGCTTCTCATGCCGTATCTATAGGTACTAGAGAGAGAGAGAGAGAAAGAGAGAGAGAGTGAGGCACAGCCGATATCGGTTGAAGCTTGCGAAGCCTTTAGGCATGCGCTATGGATGAGGCTCAGACTTGGATAATCGCGGTCGTTATATATACGGGAGCCAAGTCATGAAGCGAGCTTTACGACCGCTACGCGGCCGGCAACCGATGACGCCTTTATTTTCGTTGTAGACTTTTGAATCATCCCGCCTGCCGCGGTGGATAAGCTCTGTGTTTTTAAGGTTAACGTATATAAACGGCTGAGTTAGCCGGCACTCGGTAGTGGCTGATTTATGGGGAAATGGTTATTAGCGCGGCCTGGCAAGGTCGTTAAATTGAGATAAAGAAAGAGCGCGCCGAGATGATGTGTTATTTATAGAGTTTGAAGATCGACCATTTATATGTATTTTTTTTTTTTTTTTTGTATGAATTTCGCCACTGTGGTTGATTGTTGAATTTTTCAATTATATTAAGGTTGTATTGTATGAATTGCGGTATACTTTTAATTTTATTTACTTGATTTTGAAAAAATGAATTTATAACATTTTTTCACCCTTTAACATTTAAATTTTTCCAATTTATATTAATTTTTGTATTTAATCTCATTAAAATTAACAATTTATAAAATTATTATTGATGAAACAGTTTATTGAAATAAATATAATAAGTGTTACTAGGATTGAGATTGAATAAAATACAACAGTCGCAAAAAGTAATCGTGCATAATATAGATATGAATCAAGTAAATTATAATAGCAAATAAAACTATAGTACAAATTCAAGTTGCTACTATTGAAAATCATTATATTGTGAATACAACGAGAAAATACAAATGATTGGAAATAAAGTATTTATCACCATCAGTATCAGTATGAAGTTCTTGTATGATTTATTCAATTAACATAACATTATATTTTAAAAATTAAAATATAAAATATTAATAATATCTGTATTTAAAATTACTATTTTAAATAAAAAATTTTAATCGAATTTATAATGTTTGCTAGAAAATGATTTTCCCTTGTAAATATGTTATTACTAGATTTACCTATGTTATACTGTTCGCATCATGTACGGATTTTTTTTTAAAATACACACTAATTCTTTCAGTTTTTAAAGAACTGAGTAACTATGATCACTAAATAGCTTCGAATCATAAATCATATTCATTTTAATGTAATACCTATAGGTAAGTATCTGCAGACTGTTTGGGTGAAAAATTTCTCAATCTAAAAGCTGCGCAGCTATTTTTAAAACATGACTCGTTTTCTTCAAATATAAAAAAAAAGGAAGTGCACTTTTATCTCGAGCGATATTTTACAAGGTTATAAGCGAACAAAATTCTTTGGAATTCGTCACTTGGACTGGTTTACTATATCATTTATTATATTCGACTGAATAAGGTTTAATATACAATGAACTTTATAACGAATTAAAGTAGAAAAATACATTATTAGGCGCTTTATGAAGTTTTTTATTGCCATCAATATTTATGAATAATATGTGGCTCGAAAAGGAGATTCATTCATGTATTGTTTATTTTTACTCGATAGTAATTTAGCTAATGAAAATACCACGCGATTGTGTTAAATTGTGAGTTACTTATAACTTTGAGTGCAACTGCTATTCTTGGTGAAATATATCATGTTTTAATGCGGAGGTCTTGAATTGAATTATTAATTTGAAAAATTCAAATGATTTTTAATATTTTTTAAGTCTTTATACAATATTCCTAAAAACGAAGATATATATTGCTTATACCTAAGGAAATTTTTGAATATTTATAGTCTGCCTTCAATCGAAACCCATCGAAGTTAGATCTTTATGATATCACTTAATTACTCTTGGTAGTTTTTTTCTTTCATACCTCTTGAATTTAAGCGAGTCTAATTTTTCTACTCCCGATATCAAAATAAATTTATTTTTTCTTTGATAGAAACAAAGTATTATTTTTAAACCTTTTATTTCATTAAACATTTTGAATATTTTGCAGTCCTAAAATATATTGCACGCAATGCTTTATTTATGAGACATGAATGTTTGAACGAGCTCAGATATAGTATCACGATAAATGAAGTATAAATAAATCTCAAGCGCGCATAAGACATCGAATCTTGGTCCACCCAGGAAAAAAACCCGAAATTTAAATGTTCGCTCTATAAACATCTATGCACGCATCCCTTTCGAGAAAACCAAGAAAAACAAACATCGCACGATGTATACGTTAGTAAGATAGACTGCAGAAATCCGGCTTACCTCGAGTCTCTCGGTAGCCTTGAGCAGTCTCTCGTAATCTACGGTGCCCTGAACAGTCAACAACTCCATCATGTAGTCGGCTTCCTGCACGGACTGCTGCACCATCTCCAGCTGCTTCTCGAACCTCCTCCACAATCCCAATCTGCTCCTCAAGAGTCCCAGTAGCTTGACGCATCTCGACTCGAGCTTCTCGTGCCTGTCCTGCAATCCAGAAATGTCGCGCTCGACACCCACCGGCGACACGGAGACGCGCATACTCGTGGGCAGCGTGTGCAGCATCTGCCTCAGGCCCATGATCTCCTGCCAGAGCTGGCCCAGCTCGTCTCCTACGGACTGGCAACGCTCGACCGCCGCGGCCACGATGTCGCTGCTCTGACGCTCGCTGCCCTCGCACTGGTCCAGGACCAGAGAGTGACGCTCGTGCGCCTTGCGGATGCGGCCGATGCCCCGTTTCAGGGCTTGCAGGCGCTCGCGCAGAAGTTGCGCCGCGTCCAGCTCCTCGGCGAGTTGGCTCTCGAGGTGGCGGGCTCTAGATAGCAGAATCCCTACGCGTTCGCTCTCGGCGGCCGGGAGTAAGCCCAGCCTTCCTAACTCGTCCTGGAAAATTTCAAGATTTTGTTTTTGTCCCTTTACACTCGATACTTTATACCTTTGAAATGGGATGCAATAACTGAATCATATATAAATACCTGTATTATGCAGACGCGTTCGAGTAGAACCGAGAGCCGTTCGACGTAAAGTTCTAATTCTTCTTCGGTTTTCATGACCCCGTGGAATTCGTCAATTGTGATTCTGAGCTCGTTCAATTCTCTCTCGAGTATATTCAGTTTTTCGTTGGACGGCACGTCTTCCGACGATATGTTATTTCGTACGGCATCCTGAATGCCCCTGAGCTTTTCCGTCACGCTATTCCAGCGTTTCTGCATTTGTCCGTGGAATTGTCGCTGCAGCATCTCGTCGGATAATGGAACAATGCGAAGAGCTTGCTCGAAACAATGATTTGCTTCCTTGCGCATATTGTTGTGAACTTCGTATTGAGCTTTGAGTTCCTGCAATTTAAAAGTGTTTTTACTCGAAACATTTTTATCTAAGTCATGAAAACTGAATATTTTAAGGGGTATAACATTATATTATCTTTTCATAAACAAGTATATTTTATTATATATTGTGTGACCGTAATAGATTTCTTAATTAATAAAATGTAATAACTTGTAAGTGCTTTAAAAAACATCATAATGAATTTAAAACAGATATGTTGCAAATTTTTTATATCGTATAAAAATAGTATTAGTTAATACATGACAAAGCATTGGATAGTAACGTACCCAAAATTGTCTCATGTGTCCACCGGAAGGATCGTTAACCATGGCAAGTTCTCTTTCAGCACGAGACATCCAATTTTCGAGTCTATTAACGAGAATTTCTTGATTACTCCAGCTTTCTCGGAAGGCTAATAAACGCCTCAGTGAAAAGTCTACATTTTCTTGAAGTTTAACGATCACGTCGAGCGCTTCTCCATAACGGTTATCCGGATCTTCGATGTTTATTAAGTTTTGCAGATTGCGTGCTAAATCAAATAATTGAAGAAGTCGTCCATGATGATTTGCTGTATCCAGTGATAAATTCTGTGAAAAAAGTAAAAAGAAAACATTACGTTGTTATGGTGAATAATATTACTTACTGAAAATATCTAATAAAAGTGTTACATGACATGAACCACTATTAAGTGTCAATATTAAATTATATCAATCATAATTATATAACAATTTTGCTGTTTTTTTTTTGTAATTTCTATCGTAACATACATTTTTAAATGGATTAAAATATAAAAAAAAATATCTTCGCACTAAAAAAAACGAGTCATTTTTAAATCATAATACAAAAAAGATTTTACCTGATAAAGGGAAATATACTGTTCATATTCCGTAGATGTAACATTTGTTAAGTCTGGAACCCGTTGGTGAGCAACTTGAAGCCACCCTTTCTCTTCTTTTATACCTTGTTCTAACACCACCCATCTCGAGGCAGCCAGAGACATCTGTTGAGCTTTCGATGCTGCTTGATCTAACAATGCAATTGCTTTGCTGTGTAGTTCTTGATGGAATTCAGAATATTTAACTTTACTCTCAGAGTCTAGATTATCTTCAAGTGACTCTAAAATCGCTCTGCAATGGTTCAAGTTAACAAAGAATTTTCTATGTTTTTGCATTTCTTCTTGAAGATGAGCTAAGCTTACGACAGAAATAGGACTATCCAAAAGATTTTCTGCAATCTTAGTAATTTGAGCAAATTCATGTAAGGTTTGTTCATATTCTTCGGTAAGTCCTAATAACTCCAAAAGTTTTTCTCTTTCGGTGATAATTGTGTGCTCCATTAGTTGGATGGTTTCCTGAGCTAAATTTAATTCTTCAGGGATCTCTTTACCAGGATAATCTCGTAAAAGCTCTTTAGCCTTAATAAATAGTTCGTTCGCTATCTGCATGTAATCACGATTTTTATTTTCTATCTTGTCCAATTCATCAAGTTTCAAAACTGTAGGCTCTTCACCTTCCATTAGATCTTCTAATTGAATTCTTAGTTCCTCGACAAGCCTATAAATGTAAAAGTCAATTAAACGTAATATTTTTTTAGCTTTACACGAAAATATTGAGTATGTTAAAAAAATAATTAAATATATCAATAATAATTTAACAATTTTTATAGTCTTTCAACTAAATGAATTAAGTAATAATGAATATTTGCATTAAAATACTCACTTTGAAATATCATTAGTTCCATTCATGAAGTCATCCCATCTAGCTAATTCTGAAGTTAAATGAGATTCTCCATCTATAGCTACTTCCTCGATTGCTTTAGCTTGATTTTCCAGTGCTTGCACACATTCTTTAATTCGTTCACGTTCTTGTTGAGGATAATTATTCTCCACGTCGCTCCAAAGTTTATCTAATTCTTTAATTTTCTTTTCTACATGACTCACTTCATCCTTAAGCTCAACAAAGTTCTGCGTATCGGTATATGATGGGCCAGCAGGGCATTCTTTTCCCAAGAAAATTCTAGACTCGATAGTTTCTAACCAAGTTGATATTGTTTCTACTACTGTGATAAATGTTTCTTCGATAATAATAATATTCCTTTCCTCAACAGCAGTTTTTAATGCTGTTAAATTTTTATGCACTTCTGATTCCTTTTCTTCAAAAGATTTTTCGTTTTCTAAGTTTTCTAAGGCTGAGATATGCAATATGTTTGAAAGATGTGACGGTTTTTCTGATTTTCTCGCATCTTTAATCTTTTCTAACATTAATTTCGTTGCTTCAGTTTTTTGGACAATACTATTTTGAGGAATATTGGAACTATGCGATTCTGCAGCAAGAAAATCAGTGGTGGTTTGATGCATTGAAGGAGAACGGATTGGATCAGAAGTATTTAATTTGGTTGATACGTGAGCTTCAAAAATATCATCAACGGGAGATCTTACATTTTCATTTTTCCCTAAAGTAAGATCCGCAATTGACAGAGAATCATCATTTGTGTCCAATAGTTGTGATTGAGTTAAACTGATTGATTGATCATCTTGACCCAATTGCTCTTGCAGTATTAAATCACTACTTCTTTTTGCAACATCTGAATAAGAAAGTTTTAAAGTTGAATCTTCGTCTGGAGTTTTGAGTGGTGGGCCAAATATCGCATCGAATTCGGATTTTTCATTAGTTTGAATCGGATCACGAATTTCAACGGTTTTATGCCTTTGCCGTTTTCTTTTTTGACGTTTGGCTTTCGATAACTCATCTGCAAATGATTCAGTCGTATCTTCAGTCGTGGTTATGTCTTGAGATGCGGAATCAGGTGTAGTACTACCGCATATTTCAACCGTAGCTTGAATTTGAATCTCAAATGAAGATTCAGGAGTAGAAGTTATATCTGGTGAAGTTATTTTGGTTTCGGACTCTAAATTAGGACTAATTGACGTGTATTGAGGAAGTTCTTCTTTTTCTTCTTTCTCTTGTGCTTTTACTAGAGCAATATTTTCTTTCTCATACAATGGTAGATTTTCTATTTCAACTATTTCAACAGTACTTTGATCTTCTTTTGCATCGTCACTTGTAATCTGCGGAACTTCATCTGCATTTTCTTGCAAGTTTAAAGACTCCATAGGCACTTTAATATTTTCTGAGAATATGGACTCCGAAACGGTGGAAATTTCTTTATCTGGTGATATTTTTTCTGTTGATAAGTGTGACGGCTCATCTAAATTCTGCTCGACACTCTGAGGTTCATCAACTATTACTTCTACATTAACTGATTCAAGTACTTTCGCATCTGAATTATCTTTTATTTCTTCGGGTTCTTCTGTAGATGGCGGATCAGCTTGTGAAGTCAATATCTCATGTTCCGGTAATACAACAACATTTATTTTTTCTTCGACAGCATTTAATTCAGTTGTTTGTGAACTTATTTCAGATGTATCTGGAACAAACTGAACACTTGTCTCAATAGTAGGTACAATTTCTTCTGTTTTAGTTTGAATTGAAAACTCTGAAGTGATTTTTTGTTCAGGTGTACTCGTCTGAGACTCTCCTTCACATAAAATTTTAGGTTCTTCAGTAATCGGTTTTACAGATGTTTCTTCTATTTTCAATGGCTCTGGGCTTCCAACAGGACTCGTTTGAATCATAGTTTCTACAAGCTTTTCTGGAGTTGTCTGTATTTCAATTTCTTGAGTTTCAATTTCAGGTGTACTTGGTTTTGGTGTCGTTTGCGTCTCAATAGTCGAAAATGTAACAGCTTGAACTACATTTGCCTGCGCATCGATATCTTCCACTTGAGATATATTTGGTGAAGTGGCTCTATCAATTTGTGAAACTTTTTCAAAAACATCTGTTTCATCAGGAGTTTGTGTTTGTATTCCTGTTTCTTCTAACGTTTTCGTATCAATAGGTAGAGGCGATGTTTGCTGCTCGGCATTAGTCAAATATTCAGTTGATGTTTGTACTTCAATTTCTTCTGTAAAAAAATATCATTTATAAGGAACAATTATATCTATGGTTACATTTATATTAATATGTAATCTTTTTTAAACTACAATAAAAATGAATGAATTCTAACTATATTAATTTTATTAATGTATTAAAAATGTATTAAATAAATTTTAGAAATAATATAATCAACCAACTATACCTGTTACTAAGTTGGTCTGAATAGGCGATGTTTGTACTTCTAGGTTTTCAACTTGAATGGTAATTGTCTGTGTGTCTGCTTCCAATAGAGGAATAGAAGGAATGGGAGTGGGAGCTGGATGTTTATCTTCTCTTGGAGTGGTTTGAAGGGAAATTTCTTCAGTTTGGATAATGTCAGGTGTTTTTGTTTGCACTGAAGAATCTTCAATATCTGGTTTCAAGCAAGTTTGCAAAGCAGTGTCAAGTCCAGGACGTGGAGAAGTTTGACTTTCAGTATGTATCTCATCTACTTTCAATGTTTGTATCTCACGTTCAAGTTTCATAGTTTCTTCCACTTCTGAAGACAATTCTGTTGGACTTACTAGATCTTTAAAAATTTGTGGAATTGTTTCACCAACTGAAACATCACGAGTTTCAATTGCGGTTTGAGTATCTGCTTCATTCATGATAACGTCACTTAATTCCTCAGCAGCCTCATCACTTCCGGCTACATTGACGTCTTCCTTCTTACGCTTTCGTTTTTTCGATGGCTTTTTGGTTGATTTAATTTCTTCACTTTCAACGCTTTGAACTTCATCTATTAGTTCTACCTCTTCAGTTGTACTTTTTGGTAACTCAAAATTGTCATCCTTTAGTGCACGCGATTTTTGCTTCTTTTTCTTCTTTTTCTTTTTCTTACCGGCATCAACCTCCAAATCAGGTGGCATTTCTTCAACAGTTGTTCTGTGATCTGCTTCATAGCCATCTCCTTCAAATATTTCATCTTTTTGAGCAGAGAAAGTATCTGATGACTCTGTAACTTCATAAACATCGGGTTGTGGTTGATCGGTTACGTGTTTAGATGAATCAGTGTGTGACACATCAATTTCAATTGAATCTGCTATAGTAGTAGTCACCACAGAACCACTAGATTCTTCATCACTTACTTTATCCTGATCCTTTTTCTCTCTGTGCTTTTTCTTTTTCCTACTTTTTCTACTTATTAGAGCTTCTGTTTCACTTATTTCTGGTGTTTTTTGTAGATTTTCGGATTCTTTTATTGGTGGGATTGGTGGTGAAATTTCAGATTCTACATTCTCAATTTGTGAATGCGAAACACTAGTTTGAATTATTTTATCGTTTATAGACTCGATAGTTTCTGTTGCTGCAGGCAATCTAATATTAACATTTTCTTCGGTTATACTTATTGTATGGTCTCCAGGCCTTTCAGTATGCGATTCTACAGAAACTAATGGGCCCTTATCTACGTCTTCATTATTTTGTATTGACAATAAAATATCCACTTTCTGCATAGTGCTAGGATGTTCAGATTTAATAACTTTAATACTGTCAAATTGTTTTCTTTCTTCTTCTAACATTTTCATAGTTTCTGACTTGACTGTAGCATTTTGTATATTTTCATTCGTGGGCTTACTTAGTTCCTTCTCTTTCTGTGGGATATCAGTAATAACTGACTCGAAATTATCGTCAATGTCTACTGTGCCTCTATCAATAACATCAGTGTGCTTTTCTACATCTACTGTGCTAGAGTCTAGTATAATATCGTGTGTTTCGAAAGATGTTCCTACGGGAGTATCTTCAAACTTACAACTAGCTTTTGTAATCGTTGGTATATCCTCGATGGTATTCGATTCTAAAGAAGACACATCCTTAGTTGTTGATTCGATTTCTTGCTCGATAGGTGTCTGTAAAACAGCAGATTTTTCAGAATCTATTAATTTTGCGCTTTCAATAGCCAGAGAACTTGGTTCCGGAATCGTTACCTCAATTGGTGAGTATTCAAATTCATATTTTTCTTTTAAATATGGTTTAGTTTGATCATTAGTTACGTCAACTTTGCTTGCAGAAATGTCAGGCGAAAGGTCTTTTGCTTCAGATGCCTCATTACTTGGTAATTTAGTTTGTTCTTCGATAGTGTACGTTTTATCAGATTCTAAAGAATCTTCTGAAGTTGACAAACTTTGTTTAGATTTTTTCTTTTTTGATTTTTTCGATTTCGGTTCCTCTTTCGACTCTAATATTTTTTCTTCGGGTTGTAATACTTCTATAGACTTCTCAATTGTAATGTTTTGAGGTGCAATATCTACCTTAGATGTTTCAGTAGACGCTTCTGCCTTTACCACTTCCATCTTTAGTGGGCCTTGACTTTCATAATTTATATCGCCTTTTTCAAATGTTTCTTGATTTTCAGTTTTTATAACATTGATACTTATGTGTGGTATATCTTCCTCGTCAATTTCAACTTCTTCAGGTTCTTCAACTATTTCTTCACTTGTCACTTCTTTACCATCTATAATTGTAACTTTTCTAATTATGCGTCGCGTTTTTCTAATAACTTTTCTTGTTACTTGCTGAACTACTGCATGTACCGTTGACGTTTTAGTGCGACACTCGGCACCCTCGACAAGAGCTTCGTCTACGTCTGGAGGCCTTAAAGATAATTCTTTGATATCCCCACCCGGTATTATACGTTGAGAATATTGCGGAGTACCTTCGTATTCTTCGACATTTAACTGTTCACCTGGTGTTCCAGTCATAACTTTACCACCGTAAGTCTGTTTTGTCGCCATTTCTACTGTACCGTCTGGTTTATTTCGAGTTACCGTTACTTGCTGTCCCCTCATTGTAGCTTCAGAAAATGCTTGGACGACAGGTGCATTGTCACCCAGTGTGGTGGATAACTGCGAAACGTGTTGCTGCAGTGTTTGTCTGCTGGTAACGAGAGTTCTGCGTAGTTTACGAACAATGATTCTCTTTGTTCCATCACTATCTACGACAACTTCTGTAGTAACGTCGTCCGGCTCCACGAGAACTGTCTCAAACGACTGGGGGGCAGCATGTTGTATATTTAGTTCTGAGGTTACGTTTTCTTGTTTTTGCGCGTCTTGGTATTTCATGTCGACTACGATGTCTTCTGAATTCGCAACTTGCTGCTCGCGTCTTAACTGCTCTAAATCTGTTACAGGGTGAATATTCTTTGTTGCTATTTCAATAACGTCGTGTATGCCATCGGTGCTTTTTACAACTTTTATAGATTCTTGAACTTGCAAATTATCCAGAGATCCCAAGCTCACCGGAACACCTTTGCTCTCAATAGTTTGAGATGCTGTGGAAATTGGCATAGGTGTTGTTGATGTTTCTTTAGTTAGTTGTTCTGGTTTTGTTTGATCGATTATATCTTGAATTAAGCTTTGCCCGGTTTGCAAAGAAACGTCTGCCAATGACGGTAGCGAAGCCTCAAGAGAAGAGTGAACCGATGACGCTTGATCTAGAGTCGCGTCTATACTGTTAGTCTCTTCGATCTGAGCCATTGGCTCATTTTCTTCGACCAGCTGCTGAAAAAAGATCGTTAAGTCTTAGACACCGAAGCACGAAGTGCAGAAATACAGGGCGTTGGTTTATAATTAGCAATGAAAATAGTTAAGGGTGTATGGAGATCGGATTGTAAGTGAGAAGTTTATTTTTAGAAGAATATATTGATTGATGTACGTTTATGTGATATAAGAATGATGATAAACATTAAAATAATTAAGATTAAATAACTTTGAAAATCTCTTAATTAAAATCTATATTTAGATTGACATAATTTAAAGCGCTAAATCAAATATAAAACACACTTGTTGCTTTAGAACGCTATTGAGAACGACTTAATTATAAGTTGGTAAAAACTTGATAGTAAATAAATTCAAAATTAATTATTATAAATATAGAAGAAATTTTAATTAGAAAATCTTAATTATTTTGTTGTTGTTATTACTTATGTAAATATACAGATAATAAACTTGATTTAAATTGTATATATAAATGTATAACAAATAATAGGTATGCAACCAGGTACATTATGTTAATTAGAATAACATATAAAGAAAGAGAGTCAATAACAGACCATTTGAGTCAGCAAAAGTATTTTTGGTTTTGCAGTAAAATGTTTTCAGTTAAAGGGAAAATATTTTTTCAATAATAGTCTATAGATATTAAGAATCTAATATAATTGCATAGCATATTAACAATTTAACTGCAAATTAAACAATGCTTTGATTGAATAATTAATCAACTTCTAAACAAAGTATTGGGTATTAATAACCTCACATATAAATTGCTAAACCATGAAACTTTGATCAAAGACGTACCGTTGTATATTATTGTAAAGCTAGTAAAAATTTTTGTATGTAACTGAAGAAAATCTTTTAAGAAAACCAAAACTATTTTGCAGAGTAAAAATGGCACGTATTGGCACTCTTATTTTATATAATAAAATCCATTAACTTAGAAAGTGTATTTTAATTACATACAATATATCATGCTTCATATTCGTATACATTTAAGAGAATGGAATGAAGAAAGAGAGATAAAGAGAAAGAAAATAAAATAGGGGAAATCGCATAGAACTCTTTAATGTGCAGCATTATTACAGTATTATAAAATAACATGTTTTTAATTACACGCAGCTTGTATATTACATAGTCTTTTTTATAAGTTACAAAATTAACAATGTATTAGAAACCTGTAAATAACAAATAATCAAAAGCAGAAAGAATGTTGAAAATCAGGATAATTCATATCAGATTATCATTGAATAAATTACAACAATACTGAAATAATAATTAAAAATTGTACAGTGAATTAAAAGAAAATATCAATATTTTACATAGTGCATTTGTAATTATTTCGTGCAGAGTACAAGAAAAGGTAAATGATTTAAAGCGTGAGGTATTGCTATAGTATAATAATAATAATGACGGTGATAATGATGATTAAGTCGATAAATGATGATTTCATGTGGTTTGATGGAAAAGCACTGTAACTTAATAATCCCAGCATGAACAGATCTATACCTTAATAATTACAGACTCTAGCATCTCTGTAAGCAAAATATTATTCTAAGTACATTTCATCTTTTTTCCAGTTAGACTAACCATGTACAGTTTTAACAATTTTTTTAAAATTGTTGAACACAATATATGAGTAGCGACGATTCTCGTGCATAAATACAACTTTTACTTTAAGGGCTAGAAAGACAATTTAAAACTATAAAGTTCTAATTTTATTTATATTACTATAGTATTCACAATAAGACAATACGTATTCTAAATCTCTTAATACTCGTGGCAGTTGAGAAAAATAAAAAAAAAAAGAAGAAAAAGATACTGTACATGCTAATGGCTATAAAGAATTTCAATGAATCACATATAAATGATTATTTTTAGAATGAATGATTATATGTATCAGCCAATGACACAGCCATAATTAGGTTATTGAATTCACTCGCTAAGACAAAAGTGTCCGAGTAAGTGGAAGTGAATTGTGTATTGCGCTCGCATTTAAACGAGACCTATCACCGTAGCATGATGAATAGCGGTGAGAGCATAAGGTTCCAAGTTCTGGTATGAGAGATGTACCTGCTGCTTCTGAAGAAGGAGATTAGCCATGTCTTGTAAGGCTACTTTCAGGTTTCTCGCCAGTTCACTAACTTCTGTCATAGATTCTAGCTCTGCTAGGCGCTGTAGCCGGAATGATATTTCTTCTTGCAAACCCTATTGAATCAAATATATTGTGTTAAACGACTTTTTAAGTTTTACTTGGAATAGTTTTGTAAGGTTTACAGCTTTTTTCCTAATCTTTGTTTTTAGCGTAATCATATTACAATAATGTTACAAGTATATGTCATACAAAGAGGACACGCGTTTCAAGTATCATAACATATTACGATTAAATTTCACAACTTCAAGCATTAGAAAATTATTTTTTTAAACCATTGTAATGTTCACGTGTTCTTAAAGCTTTTATTAATAATGAAAGAGAAAACAAATTTAAAGAACCTGATAATTTAGGGTGCTTGTTTGATCATTAATTGAGAGTGTAACATGTCTGATCCAACTTTCAGTTTCTTCAAGGCACTGTTTATAAGCTCTGATTTCTTGCTTTCTTTGTTCTTGCATCTCGCGAGCTTGTTCAAGAGTTGATTGACCTTGTTCAGCTTGTGATAATAGGTGCGCAAGATGCTTTCGAATCTCGTTAATTGATATTTGAAGTACTTTGGTTTCAGCGTCTTGAGGTATTTCATTTATTTCACTGACGATTCTGCTCGATTCTTGATTATAGTACCGCAAATCAGCCAATATTGTCTATAAAAATAAATAATTTTATACGATATCTACATATACACTTCTATCATTGATTGAAAAATTGAAATGTATTGAGAAGAGTTGAATATTGGTAGAAGATTCCTACTTTATTATATTGACTAGGAAGGATCCAGACGGTTAGATCATGCATTTGGCTAAAACTTAATCATTAGATTAATTTTCGGAGTGATTTTTCCTTTATTTTTAATCTTTTATAACTTTGTAAAAAATTTGTATTTTTTACAAAGTTACACGCAATAAGCCTTACATTAAAGCTTCTTCTTTTTTCAAATTTATTTTAAGGCTTTATCTAGCTGAGAACTGCTGTAGTAGTATTAATTTTTATTCAAATCTCTCAAAATAACATTATATTGATTGATAAAATCAAATGAGTGTTAGGGTGAACTACTTTGGGATTTTTCATAATTTGGTATCAAAAATATATCCCAGAGTTTTAGACAAATCCATGATTCAGAGGTCGGGAACTCTCCTAGTGTTTGCATCTCACTTTTCACGTAAAAGGATTAATTGATGCGGTTGTGGTTTTAAAAAAAATTATAAATAAATTGTGAACAACTTAGAAAGTTATATAATAAATGAAGTAAATTCAATAGAAAATATCTTCAGTAGAACTTTAAAACATTTAATTTTTTAAAATAGAAATCTAATTTATGTACACATAATTAATTCAGATAAAATAATTTTACAAATAATTATTCTACATCTAATTATTTAATTATGTACAAAGAAAATTACCGAAATAGCGCTAATCATAGACTGCAAATTATCTCGAGGTAGATTCTTTAAGGCATCTTCAAGCTGAGCAAGTGCTATATTTAAGTCGTCGATGTTCTGTTTTGTTTTATCCTGGAACGAGAATCAAGAGTTTAACAAAGCATCAAATTGTAGCTAATTTGTGATGGCCGTGCGATTAAATTAGAACAACTTCCAATAATGCAGAACTAAATATAGCAACATTTTACAGCAAAAATCACTCATATAAAAATATATTGTTAACATAAACTGAAAACAAAGTATACATATTTTAGTAACAAACTCGTTCAAATTCATTTATAAATTCGAAAATATTGCATAAAGTGAACTGATTGACAATCAATTAATTTAAATTTATAAGAAATAGTAAAATTCATATTTACATTAATTCAATCCATTTTACTTTTCTAATATATGAATTTATAAATGAAATTTGGTTATAAAATTGGATTATATATTAATAGAAAACGACAACGTATAATCAATGAAAGTCTTAATTCATTGATTTTGATGAAGCTGCATAAGGTACCTGAAAGATTTTTTATGTTAACTTTTTTGGACCGATATTAATAATGAAAAGGAACAAGACATGATTTTACTTAAATAACGAGAAGAATTCAGTGACACTCTCAAACGCTAAAGAACAATTAAAAAGTTTTTAAGATAATCGATACCATTTTACATCTAGGCGAGAATCGGCAGTGAAACATGCAAAAAGAAAATATATACAGTAAAATGATTTTAAATACGTAATTGAATCTTTTGAAAAATTCTTTTCATAAAGCAGAGTTATATTTAGATTATATATAGTTAAGTTACACAAACAATGCATATTCAGAAATCTTAAAGTATTAAAACAAATGTTGAAAAATGAAATCTCTGAAATATTTTGTTACTAAACCATATAAAAACAATACTTAAGAGGATGTTGAAATCTTTACTCATTTTTCATTTACATATTTTAACTGATAGCCAAATTTTAACAAAATTATTGTTAGTCTGATAAATATGAAATGTATATGAAAACATCCAACATCGCCTTAAATGAAAAAAAAAATAAAATTGCGAACGAAAACTGCACAATAGCACATACGTTGGAAACCAGAAAATAGATCAAACGCAAAATATATTATTAAAATCACGAATTACGATAAATATTCTGTGCAAAATAAAAATATAATTTAAGTTTTGTTGCCTATTAAACATACACATTAATAAAGAAAACATTAAATTACTTTGGAAAATAAATAAGATCAGCTTTTATCGTATTTCGATTTTACACGAACATCTTGAAATAATGGTTAAGAATGGTAGCAAAATATTTGTGCAACGCATGTTATGCAAATATACGTATAAAAGTCGTATATACACAAAACAGGAGCACAGTATGAAACTTTTCGCCCAGATTACAACTCGCACCTTCATTGTAAGAGTATTATTCTCTTGGATCTTCAGGGCCAGGTTATGAGACTCCATATTTCCTAGGATATTCTGCATCTCAATAGAACTGCTCGACTTTTCACCTAAATTTATGAAGGAATCCGGATGGGATATTGGATCTTGTGCATTTAGGTCGGAGGATTCAGGATAAGGATTGATAGCTTCCGGTATGTTAGCATTCTCCGAAAGTGTTTCCTGTTCGTCATCAATAAGTATGCTTTTCTCAAGTGATAAAAATGTGCTATAATCGCTCCAGCTACCGAGGCCACCTGGCAAGTCTGCGACTAAACGTTCAGTGCGCGGGGTACCGTCATTTGAATTTGAGGAGTTCAATTCAGGAGGATTTTCAGGTTTTCCAACTTGTCCTGAACTGCTATCATCGGGGTCATCTTTATTATTTGAATCTTTGTTAGGAGATTCACTAGGCTTTTGTTTTTCATCTTTTTTACTATCTGAGGCAAGGGATTCGAAAAATTCACGTTCTGCTTCTTCATAAACGTGCTTATTTGGCCAAAAACCACTATCTTCAGATAAGAATTGAGTCCAAGAAAATAAAGGTTCAGTTTTCTCTTCTTTATTTGCGGAGCTCATCAAGATTTCTGGTATAATTTGCTTAGTTTTGTTCTGAGATACTACAACGATTTCATCATCTATGTAAAATGTAACTTTTGATTTCGGTGGTTCATTTAGATCACTTTTTGATGAAGTTTCCAATTTCGATAAAGACATTGCTCGTTTGCCATCAAGCGTTTTTAGTTCAGTAGAGTTAGATTGATTTTCTTTTTCTTTTTTTGGTTCGATGACAGATTCTAATTGTGTACTTTCCTTTAGTTCAATGTTCAAATTTTCTGTACCGTCTTTCATAGGTAAAATTATCGCCACGTTTTCGCATACATCTTTAGTTTTTTCTTGCACTACCGGTAATTTGCTATTTTCAGTTGGGCACTGAATACATTTATCTGATGGCAAAGTTTCTTCTTTCTCCGGTACATCATCTGTATTTTCTTTGGGACTGCTCAGTGGTATAGACGTAGGGCCAGTAGATTGTTGATTTGTAGATTTGCTACTATCTATTTTATCTTGTAAGTTTGATGAATTTGCAATAGGTATTTTTGCATTTTGCTTGTTAGATTTCTTGTCTGGTTTATTTAATTTATCATCAATTAATGATTTCTCATTTGTTTGATTTACTTCCTTACTTTGTTCATTGATAGTTTCGTCGCCTTTATCTTTTGTAGTCTTTTCTTTGTCAGATTCAATTTTAGTGTCATTCTCATGATCGGCATTTTCATTGCCAGATTTTGATTGACTTGCTTCTGTTAAATTTGCTAAAGATTTTTTATTGTCTTTTTTCTGTTTCTTGCTTACTTTTACATGGTGTGTAGATTCACTTATAATAGAAGAACTATCACTTTGCAAATTTTCATTATTTTGATTAGCTGCTTTTATCGTACATGGAATGTTTTGGCTACTTTGATTAATTTTTTCTATCACTTTTGCCTCAATGTCTATCTTTGAAACTTTTACATTATCTGCTTTTACTGAAAACGATTGATTAATAGAATCAGTCGTAGTTGATTCTGGTACATCAATACTTGTTTTATTCAATTCTAATTTTGATACTTTTTGTTGAGTTTCTCCCGAATCTTTAACTTTGCTCTGCTTTTCTGGTTTTTCATGTATAGTATTATTTTTTACTTTTTCAGTTTTGAGTTTTTCTGCCTTATCTGTATCTATTTCAATTTTTTCTTTAGCTCTTGAATCTTCTTTATCGCTTATCGATGATGACGGTTGAGAGGTTTTCTTTGAATTATCTTTTTGAATAGATTTGTTTAATAATTCGGTATTATCAATAAAACCAATTTCTTTGGTAGTGTTTAGTTTATCATCGCCAGCATTTTCTAGTTCAGATTCTGATTCAATTTTACCTTTCTTATTTTTTGATTTCTTTTTATTTTTGTTACTACCTTTGTATTGATCAGATTTTTCTTCGCTCTTTTTATCGGATTTTTCACTCAACTTATTGAGATCTTGACTAATATTACTTTCCATTTTTTTAAGTCCGGCATCTTTTGATACTTGTGCATCAGTCGATTGCTTATCTAATTTACATTTTTCATTAGATACAGTTTGTTTGATATCTCCTTTCATAATTTCCTCTTTATTCTTTAGTTTTGGGTCATTCGCATCTGTACGTCCTTCTGCTGAAGGTTCACCTCTGCGCAAACTTCTTGAGCGAGAACGCGAACGACGGGACCGTAATTCCTTTCTATTTACGTACTCCATAAATCCTTGGTCATCTACATGAACAACATTTTCGATTGGATCAAGTACTTCTGTAACAACTATTTGAATTGGCGAATAAGTTGACTGATCTTGAAGAGGAAGTTTGTCATCTGCTTTAGTGAGTTTATGGCTAGGCTCAGTTAACGAATTGTCTATCGATTCAAGCGTATTTTTTGCTGCTACTTCAGCGTAAGAAATTGCTTGAGATTGTTCTGTGTTATCTACTTCTATTGTTTTGGATTTAGGAGGAACTATTTCAGTTTTATCATTATCAATATTAATTTCTGATGGTACATTAGTTAATATTGAGTTTTCGTATTGTTTCGTATTCATTGTTTGTTTTTTATCTTGAGGAAGCGAATCTGATGATGAAGAATCTTTAATATCATCATATGAAAATAATACAGTGCTTGCAGCTGCGATTTCGGCGTACGATTTATCAGTGCGTTCCAATTGCTCATCTCGATTTCTTTGATTTTTTCCTGTCGATTCCTTGTTCAAACTTTTAACAGAACCTTTAGTTTCAGATTTAACTGCATCCTCTTGTTTTTCCACTTTTTCTTTATTTCCTTGTGGCTGTACATTTTTCTTAGATTTTTGAGATTTCTGCGATTTTGGAGATTGTAAATCTTTATTATCAGAAGTTGATGCGGATTTAAACTCTGTAGTTGTAGTGTTTATCGCTGATATAGGCTCTTTTACAGTGTCGATGATAGTTTCCGTTTTTAAAATTTCACTTGGTTTTGATTCTAAAATAATTTCTTCTTTAAATACATTTTTATTGGTATCCTTAATTTCCCCTACTGGTTTTATAGCTAGGTCTTGCTTTCCCGCAATGCTCGTGTTTGCCTGCGATTGCGTATTTTGCTTAGACTTTTGGGATTTTGGTGACGTTGTTATTTGGCAGTCTCTGTTATCCGGGGCCGGTGTCGATTTTGAATCCGTAGGCTTTGTGTCTACTTCGGACTTTGGGGACTCAACCTTCTCAATTATATCATGAACTTTTGTAGAGTCTATGGCAGATTTCGATTTTAAAATTTCACTTAATTTTTTATCGGTATCCTTAATAATCATTTCTGGTTTTGACACTGGGTCTTGCTTTTCGGTTTTGTTCTTACTTGTCTGCGGTTGTGCATTTTTCTTAGACTTTTGGGATTTTGGAGATATTGTTATTTGGGAATCTTTGCTATCCGAAACTGGTGTCGATTTTGATTCTGTAGGTTTTGTATCGGCCTCGGGCTTTGGTGAGTCAACTTTTTCAATCGGTTCATTCACTTTTGTAGAATCTGCGACAGGCTCCGATTTTAAAATTTCACTTGATTCTATTTCGGAATCGTTAATAGTTACATCTGGTTTTGACACTGGATCTTGCTTTTCGGTTTTATCCTTACTTGCCTGCGGTTGTGCATTTTTCTTAGACTTTTGGGATTTTGGAGATATTGTTATTTGGAAATCTTTGCTATCCGAAACTGGTGTCGATTTTGATTCTGCAGGTTTTGTATCGGCCCCGGGCTTTGGTGAGTCAACTTTTTCAATCGGTTCATTCCCTTTTGTAGATTCTGCGACAGGCTCCGATTTTAAAATTTCACTTGATTCTTTTTCGGAATCCTTAATAGTTAAATCTGGTTTTGACACTGGGTCTTGCTTTTCGGTTTTATCCTTACTTGTCTGCGGCTGCGCATTTTTCTTAGACTTTTGATACTTTTCAGACGTTTCTATTTTGGAATCTTTGTTATCGGGGACCGGAGTCGACTTTGATTCGATAGCTGTTGGAGCCACATTGACCTTTGGTGACTCAGCATCAGCATTCAGTTCCTTCACTTTAGTAGAATCTTCAACAAGCCCCGTTTTAAAAATTTCACTTGATTTTTTATCGGAATCATCAATACCCCCTTCTGATGAAGCCACTGGGTCTTGATTTTCAGTCTTGCCCTTGATTGCCTGTGGCTGTGAATTTTTCTTAGACTTTTGGGATTTTGGAGACATTTTTATTTGGGAATCTTTGCTATCCGAAACCAGTGTCGATTTTGATTCTGTAAGTTTTGTTTCGATCCCGGACTTTGGTGAGTCAACTTTTTCGATTGGTTTATGCAATTTTGTCGAGTCTATGATAGATTCCGATTTTAAAATTTCACTTGAATTTTTATCGGAATCCTTAAAAGTCACTTCTGGTTTTGACACTAGGTCTTCCTTTTTGGTTTCGTCCTTGCTTGTTAGCGGTTGCGCATTTTTCTTAGATTTTTGAGATTTTGGGGACATTCTTATTTGGGAATCTTTGCTATCCGGAACCGGTGTCGATTTTGATTCGATAGAGGTTGGTTTCACATCAAGCTTTGGTGACTCCGCTTTCGCAATAGGTTCCTTCACTTTTGTAGAATCTGCGACAGGTTCCGATTTTAAAATTTCACTTGATTTTTTTTCGGAATCCTTAGTCGTCACATCTGGTTTTGGCAGTGGGTCTTGCTTTTCAGTTTTGTCCGTACTTGCCTGCGGCTGCGCATTTTTCTTAGATTTTTGTGACATTGTTATTTGGGAATCTTTTCTATCCGGAGTCGGTGTCGATTTTGAATCCGCAGATTTTGTGTCGAATTCGGGCTTTGGCGACTCAACTTTTTCAATCGGTTCTTGCACTGTCGTAGAATCTGCAACAGGTTCTGATTTTAAAATCTCACTTGATTTTATTTCGGTATTCTTAATTGTCACATCTACTTTTGACACTGGGTCTTGCTTTTCGGTTTTATCCTTACTTGCCTGCGGCTGCGCATTTTTCTTAGACTTTTGAGATTTTGCAGACGTTTCTTTCTGGGAATCTTTGTTATCGGGGACCGGAGTCGACTTTAATTCGATAGGTGTTGGAGCCGCATTGACCTTTGGTGACTCAGCTGTTGCATTCAGTTCGTTCCTTTTGGTAGAGTCTATGACAGATTCTGATAGTAAAATTTCACTTGATTTTTTATCGGAATACTTAATAGACACATCTGGGTTTGGCAGTGGGTCTTGCTTTTCAGTTTTATCCTTACTTATCTGCGGCTGCGCATTTTTCTTAGACATTTGAGATTTTGCGGACGTTTCTTTTTGGGAATCTTTGTTATCAGGGACCGGAGTCGACTTTGATTCGATAGATGTTGGAGCCGCATCGACCTTTGGTGACTCAGCTGTTGCATTCAGTTCGTTCATTTTGGTAGAGTCTATGACAGATTCTGATATTAAAATTTTACTTGATTTTTTATCGGAATCCTTAATAGGCGCATCTGGTTTTGGCAGTGGGTCTTTCTTTTCGGTTTTGTCCTTACTTGTCTGCGGTTGTTCATTTTTCTTAGACTTTTGGGATTTTGGAGACATTGTTATTTGATAATCTTTGCTATCTGGAACCGGTGTCGATTTTGATTCTGCAGGTTTTGTATGGGACCCGGACTTTGTTGAGTCAACTTTTTCAATCGGTTCATTCACTTTTGTAGAATCTGCGACAGGTTCCAATTTTAAAATTTCACTTGATTCTTTTTCGGAATCCTTAATAGTCACATCTGGTTTTGACACTGGGTCTTGCTTTTCGGTTTTATCCTTACTTGTCTGCGGCTGCGCATTTTTCTTAGACTTTTGAGATTTTGAAGACGTTTCTATTTTGGGATCTTTGCTTTCTGGAGTTAGGATCGTTTTTGAATCCGTAGGTTTTTTATCTACCCCGGATTTTGATGACTCAACTTTCTCAACTATATCATGAATTTTTGTAAAATCTACGGAAGATTCCGTTTTCAAAATTTCACTTGATTTTTTATCGAAATCCTCAATACCGACTTCTGGTGTTGCCACTGAGTCTTGCTTTTCGGCTACGTTCTTGTTTGCCTGCGCTTGCGCATTTTTCTTAGACTTTTGGGATTTTGGTGACATTGTTATTTGAGGTTCTTTGCTATCCGGTGCCGGTGTCGATTTGGATTCAGCAGATTTTTTATCAGCCACGGACTTTAGAGACTCAACTTTTTCAATCGGTTCATGCACTTTCGTAGAGTCTATGACAGGTTCCGTTATTGAAATTTCACTATATTTTTTATCGGAATCCTTAATACCCGCTTCTGGTATAGCCATCGAGTCTTTCTTTTCCACTACGGTCTTGTTTGCCTGCGCTTGCGCATTTTTCTTAGACTTTTGGGATTTTGGTGACATTGTTATTTGAGGTTCTTTGCTATCCGGTGTCGGTGTCGATTTGAATTCAGTAGATATTTTATCAGCCACGGACTTTAAAGACTCAACTTTTTCAATCGGTTCATGCACTTTCGTAGAGTCTATGACAGGTTCCGTTATTGAAATTTCACTTGATTTTTTATCAGATTCCTTAATACGAGCTTCTGGTATAGCCACCGAGTCTTTCTTTTCCACTATGTTCTTGTTTTCCTGCAATTGTGCATTTTTCTTAGACTTTTTGGACTGTGAAGACGTTATTATTTGGGAATCTTTGTTATCCGGAGCCGGTGTCGATTTTGATTCCGTAGATTTCGTACTTTCTTCAGACTTTGGTGGTTCAACTTTATCAATTATATCATGTACTTTCGTAGAGTCTATGACAGGTTCCGTTATTGAAATATCACTTGATTTTTTATCAGATTCCTTAATACCAGATTCAGGTATAGCCACCGAGTCTTTCTTTTCCACTATGTTCTTGTTTGCCTGCAATTGTTCATTTTTCTTAGACGTTTTGGACTGTGAAGACGTTATTATTTGGGAATCTTTATTATCCGGAGCCGGTGTCGATTTTGATTCCGTAGATTTCGTACCTACGTGGGACTTTGGTGGTTCAACTTTATGAATTATATCCTGCACTTCTGTAGAGTCTATGACAGGTTCCGTTATTAAAATTTCACTTGATTTTTTATCGGGATCCTTAATTCCCGCTTCTGCTGTAGCCATCGAATCTTTCTTTTCCACTATGATCTTGGTTGCCTGCTGTTGCGCATTTTTCTTAGACTTTTTGGATTGTGGAGTCGTCGCTATTGGGGAATCTTTTTTATCCGGAGCTGGTGTCGATTTTGATTCCGTAGGTTTCGTACCTTCGTCGGATTTTGGTGGTTCAACTTTAGCAATTATATCATGTATTTTCGTAGAGTCTGTGACAGATTTCGATTTTAAAAGTTCACTTGATTTTTTATCGGAATCCTTAATATCCACTTCTGGTGTAGCCACTGAGCCTTGCTTTTTATTTTTGTCCTTGGTTGCCTGCGGTTGTGCATTTTTCGTAGATATTTCTGATTTTGGAGACGTTTTTATTTGGGAATCTTCGTGATCGGGCACCGGGGTCGACTTTGATTCGATAGTTGTTGGTTCCACATCGAGCTTTGGTGACTCAGCTGTTAGTTCATTCACTTTTGTAGAATCTACGACAGGTGCCGATTTTAAAATTTCACATGATTTTTTTTCGGAATCCTTAAGCACCACATCTGGTTTTGACACTGGGTCTTGCTTTTCGGTTTTATCCTTACTTGCCTGCGGCTGTGTATTTTTCTTTGACTTTTTTGATTTTGGTGACATTGTTATTTGGGAATCTTTTCTATCCGGAGTCGGTGTCGATATTGAATCCGCAGATTTTGTGTCTAATTCGGGCTTTGGCGATTCAACTTTTTCAATCGGTTCTTGCACTTTTGGAGAATCTGTGATAGATTTCGATTTCAAAATTTCACTTTGTTTTTTATCAGATTCTTTAACAATCTTTACGGTTTTTGCCACTGGTTTTTGCTTTTCTGGTTTATCCTTGTTGAGCTGAGGCTGCAAATTTTCCTTAGACTTTTGAGACTTGGGAGTATTTGGAATTTCTAATCCCTTTTTTTCGGCAATTGGAGACTCAACTTTCTCAATAGCTATACGTTCTTTCTCAGACTTTACAATATTTTTTGTTTTGTTAGCTTCACTGGCATTTGCTTCTGGCTCGTCTCTAGGTTCAGATTCCGACGGGTCATTAGGTTGAGTTTTCGCTACAGGTTTCCAAATAATTTTTCTTTTCTTTAATTCTTGTTCGTAACCTTTAAGTTGTTTCACAAATTCAGGTTCTTCCATTTCTTCTTGTTCATCTTGTTGTTTTAGTAATTCCAAGTATCTTTGGTACTCCTCTTTTGTTCTTTCTTCAGCCCGCTTTTGAGCATCTATAAGCCATTTCCTATTCTGAAATTGTGGCACGTCGAGCAAAATAGTTTCATTTTCCATAATGTAATCAAATTCTTCTTGTTCCTCTGGAGTGAGATCAACATTCCAAGGATGGTTTTCGATAAACTCTTGAATAAATTCTGGGGTTAGTTTTTGATTTTTTTCAAGATATTTTGGTTCTTTAACCGGTACGTCTTTTTTAATTGCCCCTTTTGAAACATCTTTTAATCTAAAATATCTATCGTCAGGTAGATCTAATGGTGTAGGCTCGTCACCCAGGTCTTCAGCTCCTGAAAGATCTTCGTATTCGTACTCATCTTCATTAATCGCAATATGAGCTGAATATTCAAATGATTTCGGTCCACATTGCTCTTGATTTTGATTTTGATTTGATTCAGTATCTTCTTGATCGAAATCATCACTCATATCTATTGGTTCATCTAATAGATTCATCCACGAGTCGTCTGATTTTAAATGTATTGAGGGATTTGATACATCAGTTGATTTTGACGTACCTGGCACACTTATATTGTTAGCACTTTCCGGTTTCTTTACGTTTAAAACAGTTGGATTATTCTCGTTTGCGTTCTGTGGTACTTCTACAATTTTAGTATCTTTATTGGTCGGTTTAGTTTGTTTTCTGAGTGTCTTGTTGGATTCAATATTATCATTTTCGAGAATTAAGTTTGTATCCTGTAGTACTTCTGTAATTTTAGGATCTTCATGGCTCGCTTTTGTTTCTTTGCTGAATATTTTGTTGGGTTCACTATTACCAGTTTTGAGAATTAAATTTGTAGTGAGTTTCTCTATTACTGAAGGAGGAGAAGCAGAACAAGATGACTCAGTTTTTATAATAGTCTCTGGGGTTTTCATTTTTGATTCTTGGACAATCCTTTCTATACTTGATGACCTTTGAATTTCATGAGGTGATTTAATAACTGAAGATTCTTGTACCACTTTTTGAATTTTGTAATAAGAATGTAAATTAGCTTCTGCTTCTGCGAGTGTATGATAATCTGATTGATAAGCTTTTACAATTTCATTAACATACGGTTTTTCTAATAGTATTTTTTGACTTTCGTTGTCGTTTTCCTTTTGCTTTATTAGTTCTGTTGCATTGACATTCGATGCTAGCGATACTTCTTCTTTTGTGCACCTTTCGTTAATCGGTTTTTCAGCTTTTGCACTTTCCTTAATTATTGCTTCTACTTCCGAACGGGTTTTATTAGCACTAATTTTTTTCCTATCTTGTACACTACCAAATATAGGTTCATCTTCATTTTTCAGGAATTCATTGAAGGGCGTAATTGAGCTTTCAGAAGTTAAAGATTCATGTTTTTCTGATTCATTTGGCAATAGGATTGATACATTTGATTCAGACTCATTTTTGGGTATTTTTTCTGTGGTTGTATAAGTAGTTATTAAATTAGCTTCGACACTTTGTGGACGTAAACTTATTATCGTATCTATTCTTGAACACTGTTCTTCTTTCTTAATTGTTTTTGAAATAATATTTTGTGATTTATTCTGTTCGCTGAGTTGAACTGTTGAAGCTTGATTTTTGGACTCTAATTCGGATTTTATCAATTGTTCTTGTTTTTTATTTTTGCTTTTCTTCCCTGAAATACATTCTTTTTCAACAACTGATTGTTCTACTTTTATAAAGTCTTCAGTTAGTTTTTTCTGTTGTAACTTCGAATCTTCTTCTGGTTTGGATTTACTACAGACTAATTTTTCTTTAAATGTGACATTAGATTCTGATTTTGGCACTGATTTTGCAGATTGTAATAATTCCTTTGGCGTTACAGATGATTCTTGATTTGAATTATTTGTATTTGTAGAATCTATTACTGGTATTTCATCACGAACATTTTCTGTATGTTTTTCATCTTTGCGAACATTAGAAGCTTTTGTAATAGTTTTTGGTGAATTTTTCTTTTTCTTATTTCCAGTGGTATCTTTTTGGTCAGATGTTTGACCAACATTTGATTTTTGTATATTTTCACTTTTTGATTTATCTTTTGTGCTAGACTTAGTAATGTTTACACTTAACTGACTCTCTGTAATGGTTTCATCAATCTTAATATTTTCCATACCTTTACTAAAATTTACGGTTTCAGAGTTTTCTTGAATTTTACTAACTTCATGTACGGAATCTTTTGTTATCGTTTCCGGTTTTGGTTTTGGTTTTGTTTCTATCTTTCGTTCTGATTCTAAGTTAATTTTTGTAGCAGATTTGTTACAATCTTTATTAACTTTATCTTTAATATTTAGATTTTTAGATTTTTGTTTATTCATATCTTCGATTTCTTTTAAGGCCTTGTCAATTTCATCTTCTGACGATTGTTCAATCTTTCCTTTTTTTTGTTTTTTCTTCTTTTCAATCGACTTTTTTGATGAACTATCAGATGGAATAAGTTGTGAATCAATTTTTTCTCCAACTGCGCTCACTTTTTTGTTAACAGTTTGATCATCTTCAGATTTTTTAATAGATTTTATTAATTTTTCGGAATTTATTAAAGCATCCTTCGGATTCTGTTTTCCTTCGTCTAGTATTTCAACTTTATTAAGATCATGCTTAGGTTTCTCGGCACTCTTCTTACTTTTCTGTCGATTATCGTCCTTCTTCGGCTGCTGCTCTACAGGAGTTTGTTTTCGTTTTGTATCTTTCTTTTTAATTGTGTCCCAATTATCATTTCTACCCTCATTATCCTTTTGATTATTTCCTTGTTGAGGTGAAAATTGTTTTGCAGCCGTTTGATTTGAAGATATAGATTGTGCACTAGGTGACCGCGATCGCTCTCGGCTTTTACCCAACGCTTGTTTAGGTGTAGCTGCTGCAAGTTCTCGTGGTGTTAAACCCTGCGATAATATTTGTGCGTAGGAGAAAGAAGATCCACGAGATTCCAGATTTTCAGATACCTTTTCTTCTTTAGTTGGTGACTGTTTAAATGGTTGCGAACTATTTATTTCAATACTTAAAGGATCACTGGTTTGTGCTTCTTTAACAGTGATCACAGGAGATTTTTCTATTTCTGTAGTAGAAGAAATCCGTTTACTAGTATCAATTGTAGAACTAGTATTTGGTGCATCATTTACTGAAATATTAGATTGGACGTGCGCTATGTGTTGCGATTTTAACAACATATTCTGACTTTCAGTCAAATTAGTACTTATATCAGTTTGTCCTAAAGTCTGAGTATGTTGATACAGCTCTGCAGGTAGATTTTTTAGAAATCTTGGATTTGCAGTAAAGGTTTCTTCTGAATATGGAAGATCAGGAGCATAACTTCCTATAGCAAGAGGATCTAATTGTTGAACAGGCTGGTGGTGGGCTGGATTATAAACAAAAGAATTAACCGGATAAGAATTTAACTGTGAATTAATAAACCCTACTAGCTCTGGAATCGGATGCATGTAATCATAAATTTCATGTTGCGGTGTAGTTATTACAGGTTCATTAACAGTATTGAAATCTTCGAGTGGTTGATCTGCCCAACTTGTCACTTCCATTTTTGTAGTAGGAATCGCTCTATCACTTGGCACAGAACTAACATTTTGGTAAGACACATCTTCTTTCGCAACTTTAGTTTGTACCGTTATTTTATCATCTGATCTATCTTTTGCAGATTCATTCACTTTTAAACTAAGTCCCTTTATGGGGGATAATTCACGAGATACCACACGTGCTTCTTTGAGCTTCAGATGCACCATTTCATCTACTCTTTCGTCTGCTTCCGAAGATGCTCTTGAAGAACGACCTCTTAACACATCAGCATAGGATGTCGATCCCGGGATCCACATCGGACTAGGAGATCTACCACGTCTTTCTTCGCGTGGTGCTAGACTGCGTAGAGCTGAACTTTCTGATATTTCTCTTTTCTTTTCTACACAAATTGGTTCTTTTGGCACTTCGGTTTCAATCACTTCTATTTGTACATTAGGAACTTTCTTATTTGAGCTTTCAGCAGCTCGCTGAGTTTGTTTAACTGGCATTTTTCTTGTTGGAGATCTTCCACGTCTAGCAGGAGTTTCAGATTTTGCTTTACTTGAATCTTTTTCTACTTGTGAATTGTCTTTGGGTTTCCGCTGTACTTCTTTGGGCGGCTGTGCTTTCGTACGTGTTTGATTTTCGTTTTGAATCTTCGGTTCTTGAACTTGAGCTTCTACTAAAGTTTCGTTCATCGATGTCGGACGAGGTACTGTACCACTTTGGCGAACATTTTGAAGGAGTAATGGAGCATCTTCATTAGTTTTTCTGTAGGGACTTGTATGGCGAGAACTTGACCTTGATCTTCCTGCAGCTATATCGGCATACGAAGCAATGCCAATCTGCTTGTTACCAGCCTCTGTGCCGGGTGGGATATAGTATGGATCTATCGCATGAATCTGATCGGCCAGGGTCCGTGTACGCTGCTTCCATTCCTCCAGTCGCATCCGCAATGCCTGCTCGCAAAACGTAAGTGCCAGGAGATCTCATTTCTTTGCGATTGTATTAAGAATTTTTCAGCGGAATGGATATACAAAGATATATTTTTTTTTTCAAGCATCGGAAGCACTTTTTATTTGTACATATGTTTAGTTTTGAATCTATATCACTTCAGAAATTTATTTTATTTTCAAAATTCTCAATTTGTTAAGATATCTTCGATTTTAACTAAGTCCTAACAATGATTAGGTAAAAGAAATATCTTATGTTTTGAATATTATTTGCGATTTTGACATTTTAGAAAAGGTCTGGAATTTAAAAGGAAAATATGGTTACGCCGATCAGTGGAGAAAAGAAAAAGATGTAAGACTGAATACTCTCTTGAATAAGGATGCTCTTTATTTTTCTCGTTTGTTTTTATAAATTAAAAACCTATGGTACATTAAAGAAAAACTTGTTTCTACGATTATGTGTATTACAACAATTTACACTTTCGAGAAAAAGAAATATCGATTAAAATCACAAATTAAATCATCTACACGCAATATTTGAAAAATTTATGAAATCGGAAGTTCTCTTTACGATACAACAGAAGTACACGAAGCGAGGGGCTCGAGCTTAAGAATGAAAAATCCGTAACAAAAGTCAAACCAAACGTACTCCCGTAATTGACATCATAACACAGAGTCTCAGGCAAATTAATTTTCAGAGAGTTTCACTCTGAAACCATTGAGATTTAAGATTAAACGCGACAGGAATGCAGCGGTCTATCCGCTGTACGACTCTTTCTGTATACATTTTCGCACACTTCGCGAAAATAATTCAGCTATTGGATGTGCTTTAAGCACCGCGGATCGCGTATTTAGCAATAACAGACAAATTGACATCCAATCACTTAAAATGATCAAAGGTCAATTTCGTCAATTGTTAAGGATCTAAAGATTCTACATCCGGAGTTCCTCGTTGAATTAACAGTTTCGATCGTTCCGATCGCGCTTGAATTTTACTATGCAAAGATTTTATCCTTTCTCGGCAGGTCTTTAAATTATATACGAGAAAATCGAGCAGCGATAATGTTAGAGAGTTTATAGAGGATTTATTAAAAAAAAAAAAAAAATAGAAATAAGTATAAATAATCCCGCGCCATAATTAAAGGAGCATTAACAAGACAAATGGAATAAAGAGAAAATTGAGACGTAAGATAACAAAATGAGGTAAAAATGAAATAGACGACGAACAGAACAGTTTGGATATTTATGATCAGGAAAGTAACACAAGAAAGTCAAAGAAAATAAGGAATGGTAACCAAGGTAAAAAGTAAGAAGGTTTATGTGATTGGAGACAAAGGAATGCAGCAAACAAAAGTCATATATGAGCAGCTAGTTGACAAACGTAAGTTTAAAGAATAAAAAAATTTTATTAATCATATGTTTATTATGCAATGACTTCGCATTGTCGTCGTAAGGCGGCGTCATCACGAATGGTCGAAATATTTCGTGTTTTTTTTTATCCAAGGAAGTTGACTTGATTTAGCTAGATTTGAGTTGCTATAAATATTTTTTATGACTGACGACGATATCTCTGTTTCGACGACTGAATTATAAAGAAAGATAATTAAATTATCAATTAAGAACGTCTTATAACAATATAATTGTGCAAATGTATACAAGTAGTGTGCTTTCTACAATGATATTTACAAATAAATGATGTAAAAGTAATAGTAGAAAACAAAAAAGAGAAATAAGAACGTAACATAAAAGAAATTTATTTGACTAATCAATATAGAATAGAAACAAATATAAAATGCCAACACAAACAAGCAAAATCAAGTTACCCCTTCAAATGATAACTAAAGTAACCACAGAAAAGACTTAAAAGCTAAGTGTAAGAGGTGAGAACAGTACGCAAAACCAAAAGTAAACCAAAGATACCAACCAACACCGAGAAAGCAATATACCACCATAATTAAATAAAAATAAAAAATAAAAAAATAAATGAGAGTAACATAATGCAAATGAACAGAAATCATTCGTTTAGATCATTGACCAATGATTTTTAAAGCAATGTGAGAATCTGAATTTCGATGTATGTTAAAGGTATATAAACAATATTCTGTCCTTTAAACGTAAAAAAAAATAAGAAAAGAACAAGAATGAATAATGATTGATGCTATGAAATAGCATCGAAAATTAAATGAAATAAATTATTTAGAGACACATGTTTAATGGAAGGAACATTAATTAATTTCGTCCACCAATCGACGTATTAATAAATTTCATAAGTCACTGGGTACGTTAAAAACAAAGTTGTTTTTAATCACAATGTTGGTGGTGGTCTTGAGTTGGTATCAAATTTAACTATTATATGTACAAATCAATTGCTGCTCTATAGCGCTCAGTGCAAATGAGAGAGAAAGATAGGTGGATAATATTGAAAAATTGTGAACCTACCTGTTGTTCTTGTAATGCTTTTTCTCGATCATTAGGTAAATACGTTGGACTCAGTACTGTCCTTAGCTGCTGCTCAACTTGTACTATTTGCTGTCGGAGTTGCTGTATTTCCTGTAAAATGTATTTTACCCTGTCATACGCATTCTAAGGATGAAGTATTACTAATCATCATTTAAAGAACAGAAGAATTTTATTGTTATACATTGAGTAATTGAACTGATTCTATTAATTTATTCCAGTTGAAATATTGAATATTTCATTTAGTTGTGAATTTACATTTATCACCTTGAATTCAATAATGTTACTTTCATTTTTTAATAATTTTTTTGAATTTCAGTATTTCTTAAAGTTACAGGCAATTAATTTGCATTGAATTAGAACACTAATTCACGCTTTTTGTAAAAAAAATTGCTTATTTCCATAAGAAACTACTATTCATTTAATTGTGTTGCTTATGAAATAAGTGACTCGTATTAATTTTATTTTGTCTCAATAAAAGTAGTAAAACTTGATTTAATAACTAAAGCAATTCTTCCTGTCCTTATGAGTTAAGACCTAACCTGTTGATACTGATCTAGCTGAGCAAGACAAGCTTCGAGGGAAACAGTCTGCTCTTTGACGGTCTCGTTTAAGACGTCGAGTTCGGCGATGAGCTCGTCCGCGGCTTCGACTACGCGGCTATCGTCACCGATGCCCGAGCGGAAGTGCACTTGCAGCTTCTCGACGCTCATCGTGATTTTCGTCTTCTGTATCGCTACGTCGCTCAGCATTTTCTCACGGATGGCGTGCTGATCCCTCAGTGGCTTCTTCTTGTTCTGCGCGGATTCAAGGCTCTGTCGGGCCTTTTCCATCCATACTTTAACGTCCTTCATCTTGCGCTCGCACTGCTCCCATTCCTCGCTTGTCTCTTGTAGAAGTGCGTTCTGTAAAAGCAATCAGTTGCCGAAGTTGTTTGTTGTTTTCATTCGCGCGTGATATGTTTCGGTTTGTTTGTTTGTCTTTTTTTTTTCAACTAACCCTTTGCAAAAGTCGACCCTCAACTTCGACCTTTGCGTCTTCTGCTTCCGTGAGCTTTTGAGGTAAGTCGCCAACGCTCGTTACTTGACCGATACTCTCCAACTCGCGTCCCATATCGCTTAAATTTTTGTTCACTTGCTTACAGCTTTTTACAGCAGTCTGAGGAGTTTACAAAAGTGCCTTTTAGTATTCGACGCGAATTGGATTATTGCTGATGAATGATGAACCTTTACACAACGAGGACATTTTTGTAATCTCGCATACCAATTCATATGGACGTTTAAACACATTCGGTCTAAATTTTTAAAAACTACCCGATCAAGTATATAAACATCAATATTTAGAAAATTTTCAAGCACGTGATATTTCGCTATCTCATATTGTTCTTTTTGTTTTGCATCCATTAATAGCGCAGATATTCTAATAACAATAACAGCCGCAACATTTTTACGATTTAGAGTACATTGGACAACATCACTGGTAAACGAATTATTGAAAACGCAACGTCCTCGACTGTGTAAAGGATACGTTATTCGTATATAAAGGAAGCTCTGGATCCCCGATAAACCTACCGCGTACTCGTGTAACCTTTGTCGCGCCTGATTAAGATTGCTCAGTTTCAACGGATCCTGCAAGAAGACCCTCTTCTCCGCAGTCCAGGTCTTGACGGACTCCAATAAGGCGAGGAATCGCTGCCAGGCGTCGAGCGTATCGCCGATCACCTGTTTCTTCTCCTCCAGCCAGGCTTTAACTTGCGCCAGCTGCTCGGTCAGATTGCCCACCGTTCCAGCGATCAACTCCTTCTCGGCGTCGTCCTTCGTGTTCTCCATAATGCTCTTTCCGTTCTTGGTCAGCCTCTCGAGCTTATCACCAATGGGCGTCAGTTCGTTCTGTATCTGTCTGAGATGTTCCATCATTTTGGTGGGCTCGCAGGACCTGTCCTGTACCTTGAGCTCAGCCTCGCGCATCCAGGTCTGCACCTCGTCGACATCGGCGAGGTAATCGGTTCGTGTCGTCTTGGCGCGCTTCTGTTCGCGCTGCTTCTCCTCCATGGCTTGGCTCGTGTCCTCGGCTTGTAGCTCGAGGGCGGCTAGCTTTTGGGCTACGTCGATCGGTACGAGCTGCTGGCTGGCTTGGTACCGCGCCTTAGTGTCTCCCGAGAATTCCCTCAGAGCCTCGAGCTCCGACTCGAGCTCCGACGATAGTTTGTCGAGGTCGCGCTCGATCGCCACTTGATCGGCCCCGTACACGTGGAACTTGACGATCCGGCCGTTAATGGACTCGAGACGTTTCCTGTGGCGTTCTATCTCCTCCTCGACGAGGAGCAGGCTTCGCAGATCCTCGCTCGACTTTTCCGATTTGGAGTGGAGCAAGCTGACGAGCCTGCGAACATGTTGTCCCGGGACTTTATATGCGTGTGTGCTTCTTCACGGCCTTTTTTTTTTTTTTTGTAGCGGCGCATGTCGCGGATTTAGTGGTAATTTTAAGAAAATTTTGGTTTACTGTTGTCCGTTAGATGGTTGGCTAATCGATCTATTAATTTAAGACTATTATTTTAAGTTTGCGGAAAGAGTACATATATTACAAACATTATCAAATCTAGACTTCAAAAATAAAAATATAACAACGATTTCATGGTTACTGATAACTGACGAGAGACAGGAAACTAAAGATTTTAAACGTACTATACAAGCTATCGTCAGCTAACATCGGTCCATTGAATCAAGTAACGAAATATGTCATGGTTAAAAAAGAACATCCAAACAATTAGGACGAATATACTTATTGAAATAATTGTCCGTCTATGTAAACAACTCGACATTCGAAAAGCTCGGTTTACCCAATGCCAGTCCACCTCAATGGCCCATTCGCGCATCATTCCTAAAAATGATCTGCCTCGCGACTCGTCAATCAGTCCGTCAAATTCAATTAGCCCGAAACGATGCGATTAACGGCATCGTTTTGTATGTGTGCGCGTGTCGGTTAGCTTCCATGCCGAGGTGCGTGCTCTTTTCGATTTTCACGTGCGGCCTCCCAATCCTAATGGAAGCATGACCCGCCCAACGACGGCCGTATATACCTAGTACCGCAGTCGCGCCGACGAGGCGCGAGTAACACAGACGCGTGCGTCGCAACGCCGCGCGTATACGAATTTAGAATCGGAAACGCGTGTGTCGCGAGAGAGAGAGAGAGAGAGAGAGAGAGAAGGAAAAACAAAAAAGATGGCTTGAATCCCAGCTTGCTTAGAGCGGCGCGCGCGGACTCCTGACCGGCCGACGATGGGCCGACGACGAGAGGCCTTGGCTAAAAGTAGACGGAACTGGGGCCGCCTTCGTATTTTAGCGCGTGCTCTGTAGCATTCGCTCTCTCTCTCTTTCTACTCTCTGTCTCTCCCTCTGCGGGAATCTCTTAGGCGGGTCGCATAGGACGCGATGATGCGCGATTTTATGCCCAGTTTCTTCGCTCGATCGACTACTGTATATAACCCGATCGTTTCCCCACGTTGCTGCCCCTACTTGCCGGGATTTTAAGGAGTTGTGTCGCGGATATATGTCCGTGAAAGATCAAGTTGAAGGTTTCCAGTAAATAGTTTTAAAGGGGCGCTATATGCTCTGTTTAGCTATATTTCTGAAAGAATTTTTAATCTTTTCTCGAAAGAATGTCATTGGAACGAATCAAAAGCTGTGGTTACCTTACATTGCCAAAAGATTTTATTATTTAAGATATTATTGTACATAAATTAAATGACCTTATATATATATTTAATAATAATTAGAAAAAGAAATTGGTTTACAATAGAAAGATATTAAAATTAAAATAAGTTATAATAATTTTACTTCTATACTCGAAAATTCTAATCGTTTTAATTTATTTTTATAATGTGAACATTTTCCGATCTTGAACGAGATTACGATGCGATAATTAAGTGTGAAAAAGCGATAATTAAAACACTAATCGAGCTGAGCATTTAATTCGCTAACCCAATCAATGTCCATTGTCAATTTGTAGAAGTTTACTTTATTATTTTCAATTAAATTTATTGATAAAATAGTTTCTCAATTGCTTTAATTGACCTCTCATATATTAGCTAGCACAGCCCGAAGCCGCATGACAAATCAATTATAATAATTACACGAAAAGCCACAACTATCGATGAAAGCTTCAATTCCACAAGTGACATCACCTCATAACCGGCAAAATGAAAAAAAAAGATCGTTAAAACAAATGATCGAGTGGACATCTCGAGGATGCATAAATTCGGGACGGTACTATGTTTCTTTTCGCATGGATGACATCACCGCGATTACGGCAACTCTCTCGCACAGCAGCACAACTTGACACTGTATCAGTTGGTATAGCTAAATGTAGCGGCGCGCGCGTCTTCCCGTCCAAGACTGCCGAAATTATACGTATATGTAAAGCACGTGAAAGTGGAACCCCGTGCATGTCTCATCGACTCTCGTATACTCCGATATCGCATTGACGCATGTTATAACGAAAAAGCTCCGCTCGATGGTCAATGTCGCGCTAAAACGTCGCGCTGATGCATCCCAATTACAACCAAGTTCGGATGACATCATGCCGATTTCGAGAACTACGACGGAGTTTTATACGTGCTTTTAATATGAAAAGCGGCGATATATATATGAAATCAAGGTTGGGGACCACTACACACACACACACACATTCCGCCCCGGCGTCTCGCGCGCCACATATAGTTATATTTTTCCATTCTATCCACACGCGACATCGTTTTGGTTTATATTTGCACTGCTCTTTTAAAGCGCGGCTATATACTCTCGCGTATATGTATATACGATGCTGCAGCCCGCGACGTTACTGCGAATAACACTTTCTATTTCGCGAACCGCGGCTGGGGGATGATGGGGAGCTTTGGGCCGTCGCTCCTGCTGAGATTCGAGACTTCTAACACAGATGAAAATTAATAATAAACAACGATGGAAAAGTATACGCGCTTTTGGCAATTGGTATACATTTTGGGTCGAGGCTCGAGAAGTGGGAGGTGATGTTTTATGGACATTTTGGTATTCAGTTTTTGATTTATATGGGCAAGACTAAAAATACCGAGTTTGTTTAATTTTAATATTCTAAATAACACAGTTAAGAGTTCGGTTTACGTTTCGCGAACCTTAATTTTAGTTTTTTAATCACTTTTTTCATCACAGTTCGATTGTTTTTTTAACGTTTAACCAAATTGGATAAATAATTACAGAGTTTATCGCGGAGAACCGGACTTGCGAATAACTGGTTGTTCTATAACATCTCCCTGTTGCTCTATAGATTTTGTTCGCGGATTTAGCGAAAGGTGCAGGAAAATTTTGGTACTTTACAACTCTCGCGGCGAAGTTTACAAATCGGCCGTAAAGAAGCACAGACAAAAGGCACGCGTAGAATTTATATATTTTCGTCGCCTATCCTCCTCTTCGTGCATCAGGCGAACAGCATCGCCAAAATATTTTCTCACCTTTTCTTGATCGTTCTCTCTCTCTCTCTCTCTTTCTCTCTTTCTCTTATTCAACGAATGAAGATCTTTTCGTTCGTGGGATATGTTGGAGGTGAAAGACGGGGGATGTGAAAGTGGGGGAGATGATTCGGCTGTAAATGGGATTGATATAGGAGTCGCGCGAAAAATCGGACAACAGTACGGCGCGGCACTAATCAAGCCAAATCAGCTGCGGTTCGCGGTTCGTAACGTATTGAGAGAGGAGGCGCGGGAGGTTGGTTTTGGCCTGCGACGACGACGACGACGACGACCGGGCGGCTGCGACGCATGCGGGCTTCAATGTGCCGAGTCCTAAGAATAACGTTTTCCAACCTCTCTCTCTCTCTCTCTTACTCTCCCTTTCTCTCGCTCTCTCTCTCTCTCTCTTTCTCACTAGCTATAGCTCTCTTTTTCTTTCTCTTTATAATGCCCGAGAGGTGCTGCAAGACATTCTGCGCGCTTCGTCTTTTTTTTTTATAATTGCTATATTTGTTAATGAAAATTGTGTAATTCTATTCTATTGGCTGTTACAAAATTATACTATTATATTGATTTTATCATTTTTGTTTATCAACACTTATACGTATATGTATAGACACGCTTAAGAATTTATGATTATATGTATATATTGCGTTAATATTGCTATGCCATAAAGATCATGAACTTTTATAATTCTTATTATTTCGATAAGGAAATAAACATCATATTAGCTTGAAATAAATAAACTGCTACTCTACATTAAATACTATTTATTATTAATATTATTATTATTAACCGATTAAAACAATAATATTTCAGTGACTGATATACTATATATTTTAGAAAAATGAATCAAAAGCAATATAAAATATTACATTGTTCAATGGGAATGGATCATAATTGTTATTCACGTAATTCATAATTAATTGATTTAATTAATGTCTATTAAAAATATGACTTATTAATATTATATAATTTTTATATAAGTATTTATTTATTTAATACAATATGAAAATTTAAGTAAGTCATACTTTTACCGAACAGGTAATATTAAACATTTTCACCTTGATATTTTTTGAATCATAAAAAATTAATCGATATGGTTTTAAAAGTATATCTATCTATTAGTCGTCTAACTATTGAAAATAAAATCTGTATTGGCTTGTAATAATAAGCAATCGTTAAAGAAACATTATATTTAATATGTCTTACTGGTATATTTTAAAGATTTTATCTATAATTATAAAAGCTATATCTAATAATAACTGTAAGTTCAAGAATCAACTATTCAAATACGGAATCTCAGGTTTAGAATGTAAGCATTGTCCGTTTTCATTAGCGATTCTATTAATAAAAGCTGTAATCGACGTTAGAATCTAATCGGTAAGAGTACGCGGACATCGAACTTCTTATTGTGTAGCGTTTGCAATGTGCGTCTTGTGAACCCGGCAGCAATTTTTACTCGTCAATGCATAATGGAAACTGGCTAAAAGAAAATTATTGATTTCATATTAAATGTTTATACGATTTAATATTCTGCATTAATTTGATGCTTGTGTCTATATATTACGTACATTCAATTTTAAACATTTTTAAATTAGAATTTAAAATTTAAGGACATATATACTTGCTACAATCAAAAAAAAAAATTTTTTTTCTAACTAAAATATATTGTATTTGATATATTATTAAACTATAAATGTTGGTTTAAATGCACTATATTGTTTAAACAGTATTTATAAACGTTGATCTAAGCATTTTTCGCTGCGAAATTTATAATTGAAAGTAAACAATGAACGAAAAAGATATTTTATAGAACACAATAATGCAATTACTTAAAAAAAATAATCAATGTATAACAAAAAACTTAAGAATTATAGCAATGAAATTTTATCAAGTGTTTAATTACATTAAAATATAGCATTCGATTTCGCATAGGTGCTCACCTTGTAACACCATATCGCAACGTCCAAATTCAATGATCACATCAACACTTCCAGCAAAAAACGTTCCTCTAACGAATCTAATTCTATTAGTCACCCTTAAACGCACAAATCGAACACTACGCGTATACAATATATATTAATTATAACTGCCTTTTCAAATGTTGCACGAGTAAAACGGTCACGAAATTAGCACTGACTCTATAAAATAACTTATTCTACAACAAAGATGTCACAATAGATTACAAAATCGAATACTCAGAAAGAAAACCACTCCTAAAACTATACGATATCTAAACTTTTTATCACAGAGTATATATAAACAAAGGGGCTTATGAATAAGAAAAAAAAAGGAATCGCGTCTATCGCGTCTCGCGCGTCCGCACGGCTCGCGTGTAATATAAAGCGAAAGCTCCGATGGATCGAAGTCAACTGAATCGGCGGAGAAACACACCGACTCGAGGCGCTTTACACACGCCGACGGACACACACATACACACACACACACACACAGTTACGGACACGTAAGCCGGTATGCCTCGCGGAAGAAATCGGTTAGGAGGGAACGAATGCCATGGTTCGTTCGCGCTTCTTTGGCCTTCGCGACGCGGCGAACTTAATAGTGCACGCTGATGATGTTCGCGGTATAAGCGTGCGCGCGCGCGACCTTCTTCTCTCTCTTTCTCTCCTATATACACTACTCTCCTATACTCGCGGCATCGCAGCCACCGCCGCCGGCTCTTTTTTTTTCACTATATAACCCAGCAGTAGCAGCGGACCCGCCGCTTCCCTAGACTCCTCTGTTTACAGTATAGTTGCGTCACTCGACGGATTTGATAATGACGTATGCCACGCACCGCGCGCTCTCTGCTTATCCGTGAAACGCTTGCCGAGTGCAAGTGCACCACTCTCTCTCTCTCTTTCTCTCTCTATATATATACTATACGGTATCCTTTTACATATGTATATAATGTAAAAGGATACCGGTGTGCGGTATGGTAGGAGGGAGGGGGTGAGGGGCTTATCGATTTAACGAGCCAATGGGAGAGAGAGTAATTGGAGGCAGAATGCGTGCACTCTTCATTGCATCGCGAATGGGGCGCTGTATTCATATGTAATATAAGAATAATCGGGCGAGTGTACGTTTTTAGTGGGCCGCTCGCGAGCGCGCGTTTATTTTTAGAAATTTCGTATTTACGTTATTATTAATGTCGCGAGGTTGTTTGGTTCTGCCACATTAGCTTTGGTCCTCTCACATTCCAAAAGCCCGCTCGAATCTACCGTGGAGTTATCGCAACTTTTCGAGATAATGTTATGAGCTTACATCTAAATATACGGAGTTGTTGTGATGTCACCTCTAAGGTTACGAGGGCTCTGCCATTTATAAATCGGCATGAATGAATTTCGGTGACCGTCGAAGAAAAGAGTTTTAAAAATCCCTCGACAAATGATATTTTAATCCAACGAAAGTGAAGGATTCGTGTGTAATCCGGTAACAATTAAATTTGTAACTTTCCTCGAATGAGTCACGACCCTCCGAAAACTTCGCGCCGTACTCATTCTTTTACGCATATAGGTACGAGATGATTTAGCTATTATAAGAGGTAATAAATATCGAGCTCGTTACCATCATCGTTCGTGACGTTACTTATGTATAAAAATTTATTAAATATGTAGATTCAAATAGCTTTTGTACGAGCATGAATTACTTCATAGTTTCTTCAATATTAACCAATCCATATGCATCTGACAGCATTTTTAAAGATGTGCGCCTTTACGACGGCACTCAATCATGAAATGATCGCTCAAGTTTTTATGCATTCCGTCTGCTGTTTCAACGATAATGAAAGCATTTGTAGTATTTATGGATTTCTCAACGCTCATTTTCTATACACAAAGTAGTCAAAAATAAAAACTATCGAAACTAATTTTACAAAATTGAAGGTAGTAGAAAATCCTATGTTTTCGAAGTCTAGATTTATAATATATATTCACTTTACACAAACAGACAACTCGTTGGCAAGTAATATGTAAGCGCCGTCGATATCATCATTGCTATAAGGACAGAAAATTGGCTCCTACTGACTAAACGCTAGACTAGAGCTAATTTGGCAATTGATACTAGACGCGAACATTATTTTGGCAGTAAACTAACGCATCTTATAATTTTCTTTATTTTTTCGTCCAAGTGACCTTTTTTATGTGATATACAAGGTTGAATGCAAAACCTCAATGATGTATGACTCGTTTGTCCCTGTACAATTAAGTACTGAGAACTGCATTATTAAAATTTTCAGCTATAACCTTTTTTTATTATTTTCCTAAAACTTTCATATGCTATACTTATACGTACTGTATACAGACTTTTCTGTATATAATACATTATTTTAATCATGTTTCTAAATCTATTTTTTGCTTTACTGGGAAATGCACTCTACAATGGAAATTGAGACATAAACTTAAGATTCGCTATCGTGTTTAGGTATACTGCGAAAATGTTATTATCACAATTTTTTTCTCGGCTCTCGAGACACACATATATAT
>UELV01137614.1:0-47791 GCA_900490015.1 Megastigmus stigmatizans
CTCTGTAAAAGAGTAAATCATTGTTTGTGTAAAGTGAAAACATTAAATTCTATTCTCTGGGAAAGATTAAATTTATTAATTTACTCATTTTAAAGTATAAACTACATTTTTCTACTATAGTAAAGTATGAATTTATAATTTTACCCCTTAGTAAAGAGTAAAATATTAGTCGACTCAAAACTCTACGCTTGTAAAGTAGAAAATTGAAAATTTACTCTTTATATTAGAGTAAACAAACTAATTTACTCTCTTATAAGAGTAAACTATGAACTTTCTCTCAGACAAAGTAGAAAATTAACGTTTCACGCTTTAGACATGGAGTAAACTACTATATTTCTACATTTTAGCGGCAATTTTTACTCTTTAGAGTTTAGAGTGTAGGCAAGGCACTCTTCTTAGCGTGTAAAAACTGTGAAACAAACGTGTACTTTTATGCACTTGGATTTACAGTGTACTCGTCAATAATTCACTTGATCGCATTAAATTGAACTCAATAAGAGGCTCACCCTTGATCATCTTGAACATGGCATTGTACTTCTTGAGCATGAGGTGAGTAGCGTCGCCGCCGTCGTCGAGTATCATGTTGGGCTGCCAGTTCTCCGCGGCGATGCATTTCTCGATGCACCACCAGAAGTCCTCCTCGGTCTCGGCGCGCCACGCGTACACGGGATAACCCGCGTTGGCCAGTGCAGCCGCGACCTCGTTCTGCGTCGAGTAGATGTTGCAGGCGGCCCACCTCACCTGGGCACCGAGCTCCACCAGCGTCTCCACCAGCACAGCCGTCTGCGCGTTTATGTGCGTGCAGCCTACTATCTTTGCGTTCTTCAGTGGCTGGGGATCGACAAAATTTTTGCGATCTCGTTAGTTTTTTTACTTGCCACTTAAGTATATGTGAATGTTCGGCAATTATATGAGGTTTGTCGAAGTGGAAAGAAAGTGAAATTAATATGCGATCGTATACATAGATATGATTCAAGTAATAGAATTAATCGTTCTGACCTAATAGGTTGCCGTAGAGTTCAGCACATTTTCTGTACACAATAGACAATAGGAGAAAACAGTTTTCAGTTACGCAATTTGTACAAAATTGAGAGTTTTATTTTAATGATTTAATTATTTTTATGTTCTTCTTATAAGGTGCAAATTGACCTAAATATAGAAATTCCTCAAGTGGATCCGAGATTCGTTTCACGCTAAATCCGTATAAAACTCCTCATTATTATTGCAAAGGATTGCTTCATTGTCCTTGTGCTAGTATTTTTTTCCAGTGATAAAAATTGCATCGCTTACACAGTATCGTAAAACTTCGCGGATTCCCGCATTCCTACAATCAATCGTGAAAAACGTTCCTGTAATGCTTCATTCGATCTAACTCAAAGTCGTAACGAAATTATCGAGTATAAATACGCATTTGCGTGATTAAATCATTGCGGTCTTTCCTATAAGGAACAATCAAATTGAATTTGCAGTTTACATCTTCATTTTCTCAAGTTTAAATTGCACTATCATTAAAACGATTTTTTATGTCTATATATAAAATGATCGGGGTAAAAATGGTCTAACTTGAAAAAATTTGATTTCGTTTAATTTTAAAATGGTTATATTTTTTATAGGTACTTTATAAACGATATTAAAATTCTTAATGCCCTGCTATTTTCTTGTTAGCGTTCTAAAAGCACACATATATAGAGTATATATATACTCTCAAAAATACAATCTACAAATAGAAATCTTCTTGTTGTTTTAGAGCGTAATATAGATATATCTGTTTGAGTGAAGCACAATCTGCTTAGTATAAATAGACGGGTTTTACATTCAAGACTACGATTTCTTATCCATAATTACGTATTCCAGAATATAAAGCCCGATGTCTATTTGCACTAACAATGAGATTAGATTAGAGATGCGGGTCTTGGATTTTCTTAAAACATTCAGGAATTACATTTTGCGAAAGATAATGAAACCTGCGTGTATCGGGTTTATAATGAATAGGCCATCAAACTGAAGATATTCTGCACACTTTATGCTCATAATGTATATCTATAAATCTATATTCAGCAGTTTATATGTATATAAATATATATTGATGCATATAATCCATATGAATTGTGAAAATGTTCAAAACTAGGGTCTTTTAAAAAAAAGGAGCTCGACATACACTCCTTGTACGTATCAAAAATCTATTACTTATGCCATAATTGAAGAAGTACTTATTCTGTTTTTTCTTCTTCTAAATTTAGTTTCTAAATTCGTTAATAAAAAGTCTCACTGCACTAATTAAAGCTGTGCCATTAATCAATTTTAATCGAAGAATAAGGAATAAAGGTTGAGGATATAGGTACACACCTTGTCGTCCCTGGCCCGTTTACGCAGTGCCATAATGCCGGGCATCTCCTGCTCGGCTATCTCGATCTCCCTGCGTCCAAAGGCATGCTGATCGATGTTCCTCACGCAAAAGTCCGTGAAGCCCTTGTCGGTCTTCTGTGCCTTCTCCCGCGGCGACACGTCGTCCTCCTCGCTACTGCTCCCTGTATAAGATGCTACAATTGTTCACACCGCATACATCGGCCAAACAATCACCGAGAGCCGAGGTTGGCGCACACAAAACAGACAATGAACGCATGATTAGTCTCTCCGGGGACTCCCCTTCTCACACTGTGGCCGTGTTTTTTTCTTTGTTTGTTCTTTTCTTTTTTTTTGTTGGTTATTTACGTTTTGTTTGTTTTACAGTGGTGCAGAGCTTACATTCCGGCTTCTAAATTCCTTTTCACGTTTTGTTCAAGTCGAATTGGTGTGCACGCGAAATCTGTTGGATTCTGGGGGGAGGGGGGTGATGCTTCATTGGATGGACAAATGGAGTTCCTTTGAGGTGGTGTTTGTGAAAGGAAGACTTTTTGTGGGCTGAAGGATAACACTGCTATTGTAAAAATCGCGTTTTTTTAAGATATCGATCAATTTTGGTTGTAGAACGAGGAAATTGTAATTCTAATTGTGAACTTTTCATTAAAATCTTGTATCTTTAAAGATAGAGTAAGTATATACCAAACTTAAAGGGAATCGATAAAAATACATTTTCCGCGGTTATATTGTAAGCTACATCGTTTTTATCCAAATTTGTGAAGGTACTATTGAGCTTCGCGGTTTTTGCTTAAAAGGAATTTAGAATTTTTTTTAGTAAAGAGTTAAGAAGGTTACATACACAGAGACTATAGAGAGAGACGATGGAAGTATGAAGCAATCGAACAGAAACAAAAAGTATAGAGTTGAAGCAACTGTGCCGAGGTAGAAAACATTAAAACATATTTTGGATCGTTTATATTTGGATGAAACGTTCAATCTCGAGTGATTTGTGAATTTTTGCGACGATTGACGAAACTGACAGATAAGTATAGGATCAAATTTTCATATTTATCTGTTTTTATCTATACACACACACACACACACAATTTAAATTTTATAAGAAACAGCTACAATACAAAAAAACTGCTGAAAACAACGTTTATGAAAGATATTATTTTCGGTATAAATAAGAAATAGTCACTGAAACAAACGTATAGAATATAAAAGATCCAGATAGAAAAATATTCAGAAAATATAAATGAAATTGTTTCAATTCGAAGCATAAAGAATATATATTTAAAAATAAATCTATTGATTAATCTACAGTGTGTAACGAATATATCAAGACTTATGCTTGACTTCTATTGAACCGTCATGCCAATCATAAAATGAATATTAATACCGCAGCATCACCAAACTCAAAATATACTTTATACCAATTTATACTAATTTAACCTTAAGAAAACAATAGAGTCATGCATCATGATTCATTATGCGTCTTTATATAAATTTGTTGCTGTACATTTAAAAACTAAATTAAGAATCATTTAATTTTAAAAGTTCTTGTATTTTTAAATCTTCTCTTCATCGAGAGAATCGATACTTTAGTGAATTTATTAATGCTTCGCTCGTAATACACGAGGATAACAATGTATTATATGACGCACAACTCCAGCGTCTTCGTAACGCTACTTTTCTCGTTGTGCTAAAAGCTACCAGCCAGTTAATGAATATCTTATAGAAACACGAGCGAAGTATCTAATTACTAAAATACATATTTATATATCGACTGAAAATCTGCTATCGCGGAAAAATGGCTAGAGCTTTTTCGCTTAAGTACAAAAACGGCACAATGACATGCGTTTATGCATCTTATTAGCATCTATATATAAAGTTTTGCTTTTGCAAAACTTTCTAACACTGGTACTTCTACCTAATTGTATAAAAACGGTACACAAAATCTGTGCTTACCCGTAATTTATACAAATGAAACAAATCATCTACGACATTTTTTTTCATGTACAAAATAAATACTGCGGTGCAAAAGTGAAAAAAAATCATTCTCTATCCTGGCACAATCTCTAGCGAAGTGATCTAAGCGAAAGCCTAAAAAACTGGGATGATTAAATACCAGAACTGTAGCTGTCGGTGCTGCTGGCGGATAAGGATCGACTCCTGTACCTTCCCGCCTTCTTCAGAGCTCCTGACTTGGATTCCTAAAAAATCAAGGCGGTCGTGTCAGTGGACACAAAAAAATATTTCTATGCATTTACGTTCAACAATATATACATTTAATAACAACGATTAGTTTACTACTTGGGTATTATTATTGATTATTATTGTGGCGGATATTATACGATTTGTGAAAATCGACTACAAGATAAATTAATAAACAAAGGGATATCGTGTGGTGTACGTTGTGTATACATACGTATGCAAGACAGTGTAATGTGTATGTGTGAATGATTTTTATATAAATATACAGTGATGAAAGCTTTGACTTGCGTGCTTTTGATTCGTGTGCGTGTAGAAGCGCAGATTTAAAGTGCAGCACGTGTTGGAGAGAAATTATGATATGACCTTGCACTTTCAGTCTGCGCCGCAGTGGCAACAGGGAAAGTATATAGGATCTGTGTTTGACTTTGATTTTGAGTGGATGGGATGTCGGTGGTGCCATTTAGTTCTTCTTTTGTTTCATGTCAATTTCGGAAAATTTGAAAGCGATGTATGAATACGCGCCTAGTGAGTTTATTCATTGTATGCAGTTTTACGAGTGAAATATATTTATGGATGCTTCGGAACTGGTTCCATATTTGCAAATTTGAATGCTTGACAAACTTTATTTAGAAATGTAAAAAACAATTTTTATTTATTCCATTTTGATTGTAAAAAATGAGCAATTTCACTATCTGTATTTAAACGAAGACATGAATTTCTAGTAAATTTTTATCAGCTTTGCGCTTGCAAAAAATTCGTAGCAGTTGATCCGGAATTGCAAAAATTTTATAAGACCTTCAACTGTTCAAATTGATAAGCTTGACAGAAAAGAAAAACTAAATTTCAACAGCGACCAAAAAATTATAGACATCACAAGTAATGAAATCACAATAACAGTGAATATGGAAAAATGTCACTGGACTTTACTCCTTTTTTTTGTTTCTTGTTAAAACGCAACTCAAACACAATTGACATCTGTTGTGATATATATAATAAAAAATACATATAACATTATTACACCTTATAATGGCGCAAAGGACTTTTACTTTTTAGATACTTTTGATGATTCACAAATAGTCTTACTTACTAATTTCGATCTCGCGCCGTGAAAGGCATTATTTGTTGCCTCTAGGCTCTGAAATCACAATTAACGACCATTTCATAATTGAATATTCCATGGTCCATAGTCAAGACAGAGGTTTGGCGCATTTTTTTTTCTTTTACCGATGCCATCGTTAACAAAGTTTACCAAAAAAATTGTTTTCCGTTTCTTTGCGTGTATCTTCTTTTTTAACGTTTTCTGTACCATCGAATTAGCCGGTAGATAAACGCAAAAAATAAATATCGGCTTCGATTTTTGGTCTTTGCAGTTGATGCATTCGCTCGGGCAATTTATCAAGTACGAATATGTGAGCTGTCACGGGCAGAAATATGTATCTAGAATATACAAAGGTAGCTTTTGTTGAAAAATACATCGAATAACCTCTAAATGATTTATCCCTGTATATGTATACGGGATACTATTAATAAAAATGTTTCTATTGTGTACAAAATTGATTAAGCTTTGTTTTTACCTTATTGCGTATATGATTCTTTTATATAAAATTTTACGTAAAAACTGTTACATAAAAAAGAATTTATTGGTAATCAAAATAGAAATTGAACCATTTTAAACGTGTGCAACATCATACTGATTTCTCAAAAACCAACTTGAAAGATTGAAAGAGTTACACGAGCAAATTTTTCTCTAAAGAATGTATAATTCATGGTAGAGGCATGAACAATGAATCCAATGCATGTTCTTCATCCATTAGGAAAATGCTAAAACCCTGTACTTTTACTATGGAGGAGATTTTCGCGAACTTGAAACGTCAAGTTGATTAATCGATCGAGCGAATGCATGAAACTTACGTAAGACTGAAACGAGAGCCGACGTTTATCTCTAGTGCACACCGAAATTTAAAATACAAAAAAAAAAGAACACTTTAATATATACACCAGTCGAATCGATATTGTACGCGGCATATTTATATATCGTCGCCTCTGTGGGAAAAGGTTCAATCCCAACTTTTCTGGTCAAAAAAGGTTCTGTCAACTTTTCTAGTCAATAAAGATTCTATCTGGCGAACACGTTTTTTCTTTCAACTTTAAGTTAGTAGATATTGCATTAATATGAAATTTAAGATAAAATTTTTTTTTTATAAAATCAGACTCTCAATCTAGACTAATGGAAAAAAAGAAAAAAAGATTTTTGGTATATGATTGCAAGGAAAAATTAATTTCCTTGAAAGAAAAAAAACGCGTTTGCGAGATAAAACCCTTTCGACTAGAGAATCTGAGATAGAACTTTTTCTCACCGAGGGGAAGATATAAAAACAAACATCCGTTTTTATACTCATGTGATAAATTTTGGTGAAAGAGCGATTGAATTTTGAATAAGAGAACTAAGAAAAAACACTAGTATGATATATAAACAAATGCACTATATAATATATATATATATATATGTGGCAAATCAATACTTATAAAAGCGCTCTGGTCGATCTGACTATGGATTTGAGAAAGAGAGAGAGAGAGGGAGTATAAGAGAAAGAGAGAGATAGAGGCTCGAATAACAGCATGCATTCGGCTTCATTATAAAGCCAGCTCGCACTCTTATTGTCACTATACAGCCAGAAAAATAAAGTATAAAGAGTGCCTCGCAACTGCCGATGAGAACGAAGGACCACACACGTATACGTATTTTTCTTTCTCTTTTATAGTCTAAGGTTTCGATCGGAATCCTTGAGAGTTTTGTTTTTGTTTTTCACTTTCTTTTCCGTGCCTTACGCTCGAATGAATGATTTCGAAACGTCTAAACGAACTGCGGAAAAGTCGTGTTTGATCACGCGTTTATTTTTCTCGGACTCTGTAATCGAAGTAGACGAGTTATTGGCATTCCATTACAATAATCGGCATTGAAATTATTCAGCTAAATCAGGGAAGAATTAACTGTAAATTGATATGTTACTCATACGCGTTTGGTAATAAAAGGTAGTGGTTCGTAAAATTCTGAAAGACTCAAGATTTCCTCTCTAAAATACCGATGCGTTTTCATAAATCATTGGGCGAAGCAGTAAAAGACCCGCACGCTGAGAACTTGGCACCGAATATCCTAAAATAAGTCTTTCATACCCAAAAAAAGACACTAAGTAATCCATTGGTATTAAATTATTCTCACTTTGACGCCCAGAAGTATTTTTTTCTCTGAGTCACACCTTCGAATGCCATAAACTCTTAAAAATATACCCTATTATGTTAACTCTTAGATCCTCTAGAATTTACGAAATGAAAGAAAAAACCGTGACTCTGATTTTTTATGAAAATTAATCCTTTACCCTGCACGAAATACACTTTAACGTTTATATCAAAAGGCTTTCTAAGATAGGTCTACATGTTAAGATTCTTTAAAACTTTCCTTGGCTCCATAATTACAGAATTTCACGTACTTTATTACACGAAACACGTATAACAGTGAACTTGAGTTTTCAGCCCGTGCAAAGAATTGGTAAAACAAATAACTTTCAAAAACGACTTGGCTTCGGACAATAGTCGCGCACTCAGCAAGCGTTTATCACTGCTCGACTGTTCAACGAAAAAAAAAAGAACTAAATTGGCAATTCACATACATCAGTGTGCGGAATAACTCGATGCACAGAACGAGCCAAAAAATACAATTGAAAAAGAATTCAGAATCTAAAGCTATGTACCTTCCGCGGTAGGAACATAAACATGTTCTATCGGCGAGTCTCTTACATCTGCCCAAGACGCTGGAAAAGCGAAGTATCGCGCGTGTACGACTTAATCGGACACAATTAAGATCCTCCGAAACATCTGTATCGCCGGCGCATACACTAGTGGCCATTGTCTCACTTTATATACCACACGACTGCAATCGCAGACAAAGGCAACGCCGCGTACATATATAACAATACGCAAGTATGCAAGAGTGAAAAACACATTGCGTAAGAGATGTAGGTATGTATAACACGTAATACGGCGCTTGTCCCTCGCTCTCATTCACTCTTCTTCTTCTTTTGTATGCATGAATGCAGCCAAAGAGTTGCAAGGGATGTATTTTCATATATAAGATATATGAGGTATATATACGCTTGTATGGTGCACAGTCGGAGATTCGCGGATTACTATGTATGCCAAGTTCTCTGTCGAGGATGTACGTGTGTAAGAATATATATAAGTCGCGAGGATTTAGATTATGGTATAGGCGAGTGCATATTGTGCGGTAATCTAAATTCAGAGGTTTTTATTATTGTTGACGGATAAGGATTACGTGTTATGCATTTACTCCGATACATGCTTTTGATGGATATTGTTGTTATTTTTCGGGGGCCGATATAAGACATTCAATGGATAAGATTCTCGTAAATTATAGTATCTAACGATAAATTGTGACGTCCATAAGAATTGATAATTTATTTATATGATTGCAAAAATAATGTACTGATTTGAGACTAAAATTAAAAGTTATTATACTAATAACTGACTCTTTTTTAGCGTTCTATTGTCACTCTTATTTTCTATTATAGTTTAAATAAAATACTTCTTTTCTATACTAATATTTGAGAATTATTTTCTTAAAATTCAAAAAACCCATTGTAAAAAATAAAAAATAAAGAGATTTCAATTAAACAGGTCACATAAAAACTTACATACTTCTGAATTTAGAATATTTTAATATAATATGAATATAATAAGATTCTTGGAATACATTTACATGCTATACTTATATACTCATGGTGTGATATTATAAAAATAGAAGAAAATAATAATAATTTAATAGAAAATAAAAAATAATAATAAAATTTACAGTTTTTTGCCAAATACTTATGATCTTAGTTTTTTAAACTCATGTATATTGTATATACATACATGGTCATGCATAATCATAACTTAGCATACATATAAAAAGTCTGATTCCATTATTCTTCTTTGAAAGACACAACACAATGTCAAATGCAATGTAACAATGTTAAAATAGCTTTTTCTTGAATAGACTTAGACATAACAATTTTCTTTTATGAAGGAAGAAATATTGATTCTTTACGAACAAATATGAATACTACACCAATAAAAAAAGTAAGTAATGAAGGCCTTTTAAATGTATCGTGTAACCTCAAATATATCCTGCTGAAATCCTTTTTAAACTATATTATATACCAATAATGTTGATGAATTACAAATTACTCGAAACAAATATAAATGAATTATTTATTATTTTGAAAACTTAAATTTTGTTAACAACTGTTTATTTATACCAAATAGAGTCTATATAACACAGTCATTCAGCTTAAGTTTCACAATTACTGGCACTCTTCTCAGTGTCTTAATAAAGTGTCTGTAATTCAAATTCATAGAGTTAATAAAGCTTCATTCTCAAGCACAGAATATTTTTCAATGAATAATTCATTTTATGCTCATCATTGGGTCAATAAGTGAATTGGATGAGAACAGTGAACTGTTACAAAAACTAAATTGTTCTTTAATTGATTGAACTTAGTTATTGTGCTTTTTGTATAATAATAACTGTATTCTCAGTCATAACAGTTCTTTATCATTTCTTTATCATTTACATCTCATTCTTCTATTTAATATATATATATATAGTTTAAATATAACTTTAATATTATAATTTAAAAATAAATTTTAGTTTTAATGTTTCAGTATTACCTAAATACGATATATTAAAAATTAAATTAAACCTGCTTTACATATAATGATTTTATAAAAAAAAAACGATAGTTAAATAATTTTGTTTCTACTTCAGTTTTAAAGTTCAATATAAACATATCTTTGATAATAACTTAATTTACACATATAATATAACACTGAATTAAAATAGTTTCAAAATAAATCAATGTACTGGACTAGCACTTACAGCAGTTGGCATATTTATTTTTATTAAAATCAGTGTCCGATATAAAACTTGAATCTCCCCAAAATAGTAGTAATAAAGGATATATTATATTGCAAATCTTTAGTAAAGATTATCTCAGTAAACTAGTTCAAATAAATAACTATAATTATCACATCTTAAAATATATATATACTTCTATTATCTTTAATGCTAATAATAGAATTGCACTTAAACTTTCAAAGCCTAAACTTAATATGATGAATTAAAACTTGGCACGTTGATCAAGTATACACAATATAACATTTTAATTTTATTTAAATAGGAAATCATCATTTCTTAAATTTTTAAACATATTGTTATAAAACCAAATTTCAATTTATCTACGTATCATTCTAATATATCACTATTATAAATCTTTATTGACATTACGTATTGAATTAAATTAATATAATCTTATGAGAAAAATATTTTATCAATTTGTTGTACATTTCACAAACTTTTTATCGTTATTTCACATCCCTTTATAGTTTGCCTTAAAACAACTGTCTACCAGAATTATTTTTATCTCAATTTTCGCTCATCAATCAAAAAGTATTCTAACAATCCCCATATATTTACCCCCAACACACCCTATCTATCTAACCCCTACAGGGAATACTAACCATCTCTCAATACTTTGCTCTCAATGAACCAACAGAATCACAGTCTCCTAAATAAATCGAAAATTGAATAAAATAGCAAAAAAAAAGATATTCTCGCTCTCAAGTACACAAAACCGCGAGTAAGACCATGTCAGTTGCGGTTTCCCGTACAGGCCAGACTAACTCGTCCAGGCCGGAGTGAGAGAAAGACAGAGAAAGCAAGAAAGTCACGAGTTCTCTGACGTAACGGTGTGCGGGACAGGCAATTTATCAATAAAACCGACGAGAGACGAGAAATACATACAAGTAACTGTCTCTCGGTAGCGCTCGCCCACCTAATCGTAATGCACACGATACTCCCTCGACGGAGAGCAAGACAGAGAGAGGAAAAAGACGGTATAACAATAATAAAAGAGTACATATAGGTATGAGCTTATCGCGAAAATGTTGGGGGCGGCGGCAGAGGCGGCGGTGGCGGCGCTGGGTGAAGAAGAGAACGCGAGATTCGCGAGAGATTAGAGAGCGGGGCGGGGATTTAGTACCTTGGTGCCGGTGGCAGAGAGTTCGGCGACTATGGGCCCGTCGCTCACCGAGCCCCTCTGCTTCGAGTTGGAGGACGCCAAGGCGTTCTGCGACGATGATGACGATGTTCCCTCGCCGCCGTCGGCCATTTCGACTTCCTGTAGCACACACTTTTTCCCTTGCTCTCGGCGCTGAGTCCTAATCCTTCCTCCTGGCCTACGCTATCACTGGCCTTCTCCTTGTTGTTGTTGACCTCGCGCGACGACGGACTGCTGCTGCAGGTTCAGATGATGCGATCGAGAGGTGGGAGGTGAGAGAGAAAAAATAAAAAATAAGCAAACGGACGGGAGAAGCATATATATAGAAGATAAAACGTGCGATGTGTGGTGCGCACGGGGGGGAAAAACATACGCGTATGATAACTCGGAGAGGAGGCCCCTGCAGGGACGAGGATGGGCGGCACACTCACTCTCTCTGGGTGCGCGCGCGCACTGCACTGCCGCTCACTCACTGCCTGGGTGTCTGCTCTGCCGAGAACTCGAGGAGTCGCGGACGAGCTTAGGCTTGACTTGTTCTCTTTTATATGTATATATATACCTATTGTGGTCTGATGATTTTGTAAGCCCCTTTTTCGCTTGCGACACCACTATGCGTGCACATATGGACTCTATTTACGGATGGATGGGAGTGTAATTACTTAATATAGTATCAATAGAGATCTGAATCAGTCTGTATAATTCGGGTGAATGGTTATATAAAATTGTAATATTATTACAACTACTATAATTTTAATGATTACAATTGTAAGTAATCATACAAGATTAATCTGATGTTGCAGTAAAATTTATCATTTAATGTAATTTATATATAATTATAGGATATCCATCGATCTTAATTGTTTTTTAATTATTTGTTCATATATATATATATATATATATATTTCAGGTGCTTAAATATATATTAAACACCTATCCTACTTAACAATATGCTTCATTTCAAAAGTTCATTAGTTAGAAATAATGTGTATTTATTTAAGAAGAATTTATAGGTATTTTTCACTAAAACTTTAAAAGCATTGATCATTTTGTATTAGAGCGTATAAAATTATAGAACTACTGCCTAATTACATGTTTATTTATTACTCATAACATTTTTTAAAAGCAACACTTGTCTGGATAAAAAATGCGGATAAATTCGGATTAAACCAGTCCCGAAAACTAGATAGGATCGGAATACCAGCATCTTCCGATGTTTTCCGGCTTTTAGGACCGGTTCGATCATAAATTCATCCAGAATTCTTTTATCACGGCTTTGGTATTTAAGTACCAAGAAATTTATTGTAAAGGCAGAGGTGAATGTATTATATATTATGCACACTTTAACAATGCATGTTACAAACAATGTTAAACTTATGTTACAATTTTTTAAATTCCTTTTATAAAATTCCCCGTATTGTGAAAATTAATTGATTTAAATATAAAAACTCAAACTACCTTACTATTGAAGAATATGGTTTCAAATATATAAAGAAGGATATTTGATGCATCAAATCAAATACCTACTAAATTAGTAGCAGTACCAATTTCTTTATACGGTGAATAGTAAAGCAATAATTAAACTCGTAAAGTGTAAAAGGGCTTACATAGTGTTCTTTGACGGTCAGGGTTGGTCATAAATATATTTTCACTAGTGTTTACATATATGCATGCATACGACTGCATGTTTGCTAGCACTCCAAACTTTAGAGAAACTGCAGAAGGCATACATATCATCACTATATATAGCCTAATGTTCAAGTTCAAGGAAACTGTATATAGAAGAGTAGAAAATGAAGTGTCAGATTGACGGTATTGGTCACTTGTCATTCATCGTAAATTCAAATAAATTGTTGAGTTAGAAGCGAAATGCGTTATTTCTATTTTCTTAATTATTTATATTAGGTATACATAAATTAAATCAACAATAATAATTTTGAAATTTTTTTGTAACGCGAATAAAATTGATTCAAAAGATTTTCTTGTATCTATATAACAAATCGAATGGCACGAAAAATTCTAAAATGTAAATCGTTTTTTAATACTAATTATTAGCTGTTTACTTTTTACAGAAGAGAAAGAGATAATAAAAATTGACTTGGATTTTATTCTATTATATTATGTTCTAATAAGAAAATTACCATCATTTTGACTTCTTTAATAATTTTTCATATATTTTTTGTCTTCGTCTGTTGAAAAGTAGGAATATTCTTATTTGTAATAAATAAGGATATTGTAATTTTGCAAGTTTGTAGGCAATAATCCATAGATAATTATTCGAACTCAGGAATAGATAATTCAAGAAATCTTTATTTCTTCATAAAGTTTTTGAATCTATTTGTTAAAAAATATTCATAAAAGGATAGTTAAGTGGTAGATTCTTAATATTTAGAATCGAATAACTATTATGTATGTTTCGTTGATTTTACATTTTCACCCATTTGTCCCCAGTGTCCCATAAATCCCGAGTTGATAAAATACTGTTCTTTCATTTGCTAATTAATTTTTTATCATATTTTTGTAGCTTATATCTCACGTGATTTTATAGTTCAAGTTAAATTACTAGTTTCACAAAAGATATTTTTAGTTCTTGTCATGGAATGGAACAGACAATAAGATAAATGTGTTTTGAAGGGTATACGTATCTTATTTTATTTACATTTTGTTTATATATGTATATATATATATATATATATACATAGCTTACGAAATAGTCCATAGCAAAAGCTGGTTCTTGCAGTAAGGCGCTGTTACAGTATTGTATCGTGTGCATTTTTAAATTTCTTTCTCGCATTTTGTGTAGGTTTTTTTTTTCATGTTTCATTTCTGGTTTTCAATACTCGTACTTAAAAGGTCGTAGACATATATATTTATATATTTATGTATGTTTCTTTCAATTAAAATGCCGTGAAAGCTTATATAAAAATGCGTCGGTGCGCGACGACGATTCAGATATATTTTGGTAAGTGGAAAAAAATTCTATAAGGCATAGAAACTATATACAACGACATTATTTCAAATTTTTTTTTGAACATACTAAGGCATCGTATTGCGCAATTCCCTTTAAAGCTGAGCTTCACAATTATTTTATATTTTTTATACAGTTTTTCAACTATTGAACGAGTCGCACACAATTGCTTTGTTTGAGTATACTTTTTTTTATAGTGATTTAAAACTAAAAGTCCAAGTAACACACAGTTCTACGCTTTTATTTATGGTTTATACTTACTTCTACTATTATTAAAACGTGTGTAGAATCGTCTACTCTGTAAATTCTAGAAGTTCGGCATAAAATCACGTATTTTATTCATTTTTTCTAAGTAATAAATCCCTGTTAAGTGAGCTTAACTTTCTACGAAATTTCGGTTTAATTGAGATGTCTACTCTGAATAATTTGAGTTAATCAGTTGTACCTATTCTCCAAAGCATTCGAAACAAATCTAACAATTTATGTAATTTTTATGAAATAATAATTCAAAATTAAACGGTTTACAATAGTTCAATTAAAAAAAAAAAGAAAGTATAATAATTAATACAATCTCTACACATTAGCTATTTCAATAATAATTAAATTATATAGTATTCGAGAAAATTAAGAAATTATTTTGAGAATAACAAAAAAATAATAATCAGTACAACCATGTTGAATTCTTTTTTCCAATAATTGAATTTCAATTGACCATTCTGAACTCCGTCCTGCAATCCTCAGCTTTATTTTATTTGTCGTCATGTAGTCCGTCCTATTTCCCTCCTGCTCAAGAGTCAATAAAATCTCTCTTTCCCGAGATTCGTGTGCGCTTACGCTCCACATTACAAAAATGCAAAAATTATAAATTTCGCGTACATCGTCTCGCTTACATATAGCAAAAGTTGTTGCAAAGTGCTTTGATCTCGCACATTCGGTACGCAGCAAGCACATCGATATAACTTTTAATCTCGTGTTTCTTCGTTACGCTTGTTACACGCGTATATGTTTTAATTATAGAAATTTTTATTTCTGCGATAAAAAAAGAACTTAAAAAGTAAGTTTTGCGACTTTCGCCTTCGAGGTTCTTCCGACTGCCTATCGCGACTTATAAAAATAGCAATAAACACCCTCCTATAATAACATTGTGGCAAACACTAATTTCAGTTCGGTATCGCGTGTATTTATCGGAGGACTTCCAAATTCATGTTCAGCGCACTTGAAAACCATTTTTATTCGCATATAAAAGGTTATACAAAAGCTGTTACATTTGATTGTCTCAAAATGCACATTCGATTTCCATGGAACATATTCTGAATCTTTTCTTGCTGTGCAAATTTTTATTAAATTTATATAAGTATGTGTTTATCGCGAATTCCAAAAGAAGTGTAATTTCTTTTAAAGAATATCGTTACATCTGGAAGTTCTCCGGAAAAATTCCAAGTGCATACAGAATCGTTTATAACTTATGAAAGGATGTCGATGGAATACAATGCAGTATATAAAATACTAAATATATTTTGAATGATGTATAAACTTTGAGACAAATTTAGATTTATTGTTGTGATTATAATTATAGTTTGTCTTTATAATAAATATTAAAATTTATATACACAGATAAAAAAGGTCTTGAACTTAATGTTATGATATTGGCACAAATGACAGTGGTAAATTAAATAGTTTATAGATCGATGCTAACATTTTTTACATTTTTATCTATTATATTACTTAAATAATAATTAACAATAAATTAGTTTAATTGAAGTATTTTTTGTAAAAGAATGTATCAATAATGAACAATTGAAATTAAAATGTTGTCACTTATTGAATTTCTTTTTCACAGCCTTCGAAGAACAACTACATCTATCGAATTGACCCTCTGATGGTCTCACATTTTTCTAAATTTATGTATAATCATGTAGGTGGTATATTGAAAGTAAATCCCTTTTTTGGATTTTCATTAAATATTTATCGTTACAAAATAATTGTGAAGTACATTTTTGTTACTTTAATGTAACTTTTTAGAATTTTATAGGAATTGGTAGCTTATATATATTACGTATAATTAGTCCCCGTCGGTAAAAACGTACTTTCGTATCACTGAAAAAAACTTGTACTGGTTACAAATAGCATTTTTCGAATAGAGTACAATGAAATATTGCATTTATCAAAAGCATCGAAAGCGTACAATAGAAAAAGTTTGCTCGGTAGATCCAAGCATTATCTCCTCGGTCGGCATCAGAGGGTCAAAGAAATGTCGGTAAGTCAAAACTGATCGACATTTACGTCTCTTCTGTCATACAAATTTCCATTCTCTAGTATCTCAAATATCCTTTGGCTTTCCAATATTGACAAGTAATCCGAACAACGATTTCAAACTAGATATATGGATAATGATGAAAACTGTAGCTGTCGGTAAGCACAGTATTATAACGATTCGAGCGTCCAAATCCGCACGCACTCATAATCTTGTAAATCTCAAAGAGTAAAAGAAATCCGCCTGCAGCATTATTTTAGCTTGGATAAAAGTAAAGGAAATAACGTCGCGATAGGCAGTAAACGGGCAAGTTGGACGAGCACACATACACAATTCGTGAGAATAGTCTCGTCGGTATGCGCGTTTATACGTTCGATTAAACCTCGAAGGCCTCGCGCTGCTACGCGATCATAGCCGAGATCGGACTGAAGCGCATGATTTTGCTGAGGAGGATCCAGGCGACCGACGCGAGGGCGGACAGGGTCACGCCGCCCCAGCCGAAGTCCATGCTCCAGGAGGTGGCGAACCGGCGCGCTTTCAAGATGCTGCGATCGACTGGGCCACCGACTACACCGTCCTCGGGCCCGTCGAGCACCAGACGCGCTGTCGTTCGGTCCTGCGAGCGCTTGCAGTGGATTATAGTCAGCGTGAATAGAGCGAATGTTGCTGTGGGCAAAACAGAATTCGGAATAGTGGTTGGTGCTAGATTTTTTTTTTTTATGGATTAGGTTGCATCGATCAATTACTGACTGTATAATGGACCACCGTACTGTTATTGCATTATTTTTAAATTAATATCAACCGAAAAACAAGGCTTTCGTTTTTTGTTTATACATATAATTTACTTGACATAATTTAAGTTGAAAAAAAAAACCATGAATTTGATAACATTTATTCTGATCCCTAAATAGTTTCTCTAAATCTGAAGCTAGCTGCAAATCAGTGAGTAAACAGATTTAAAAAGTAGACTAAAATAAAACTACTGACACTATATGCAAAACTTAACCTAAATTTTTATTTTAAATACCCGGAAATCAATAACTGGTGCACTAAATACTTTCCCATGTACGAAAAGTATTGGAATAAAAACTAATTAATTATACAAAAAACGATTTACTTTTTTTATTATGTTATAAAAATAAATATATATTACGTTTATTTTAAATCCATAAGTTTTGTAGGAAGTTTAGCTTTCAATAATTCACAGTTTTATAGTAATTAAAGTAATATCGGTAAACCATCCTCTCAATTTTGATAAAATATGGAGAAATTTGATAAGATTTTTTATATTTTTAAATGCACAGGTAGGACTCACTATTTAATGATTTTAGTTCTCTCTTTAGAAGGGCCACATAAAGTTCCCTGTGATCTTCTTCCCTTTGAACTTTATGGAATCGTAGAAATTAGTAATAGGCCCAAAAGTTTTATGTGTGTCATGAAACTTTGACCAACAAACGTTGAAAGTTTACAAGGAGATTAAAAAGGATCATTTCAACTTAGTCAAGGAGCTTCGTGAGCTTCAAGTCCTACTTACTTTCAAGACGTTACCTCATTTCTTGGTATTGCAGAGAAAAGAAATTTGCGGTCAAACTTGATTTAAATGCTTTTTAAAAGTTAACACTATAGTTAGTTAAATATACTTTTTTAGTTGTACACCTAATATAAAAATGTAAATTTGGTTACGGATTAAAATGTTTGCTATTAGATTATAAATTAGTGAAATGCACTGTGGGGAAACATTGTTTAGTAACTTCAATATTTAAAAATGTCGCTCCTTTAAAAGTACATAAAAGGTATAGGGAACATTCGTACTTTTATTCATTCTACTTCCTTTAATAGCAGTCAATATTTCCGGCGAACGTCCGAAGCTCCTACATTAAAATGTCAATAACTACTTCTGCTAAATTTGGAACTTCGTCAATAAACTTCTTTAAGCGCAGAAAGTTTTAAATCTGGATCATACAGTCATTCGATATACTGTAGAGCCTTTCTTTATCGAAGTCGGTAAGTATTTTTAGTATAGGTGGTTTAACATTAGATTTTAGATAATCCTTCATTTCTTCCGGTTTTCATACGAGTTTAAAAAGGTGAATATGATTTGTGATTTCGTCTTTTATATATAATTGCAATAAATTACCTGCTAAGAGATACATGACCCCAGTGACGAGGACTGCCGATATTTGATGTCTGCAGAGTCCGAAAAATCCGACAAATACCGCAGCACCCAAAATTATTAAGCACACCAGCGAGCAGGATATGCTCAAGTTTTGCATGCCTGAACAAAAACATTGAAAATTACTGTTACGATTAGGTATTTATAATCATAATTTATAAATCAGTCATAGAAGTTCCGAGGATTCTTCTAGTTCAGCAATCAGCAGACAGCAATCTTCTAGTTCAAGGTTTGAAGAAACAATTTTATTCTTAACTAAGGTATAATCTCGATTTGAACAGTTTCATTTAACTCTTGATTCTTATACAAACGAAAAAAACATAGTCCGTTTATCCTGTTGTTCCAATCGCTCGAAGTAAAATCTAATAATAAATAATACTTCGAACTTATCGATTTGCGAACAGCAGAATGACTAAGCAGTTCTTTTAACGAATGCTCGCCGTGCAAAGTATTTGTTCACGTGTACTTACGGTTCTGCCAAGCGGCGCGCATCTCTTCGTGCGCCTCGTCTGGCGTCAGATAATTGATGCAACGCTCCTGCGGGAAGCCCAGTTGAGCCAGTAGCTGGATCTCCTCGTCTGCGGAAATTATTGGTATCGACTTTTAATGACGCCGATCAGACTGATACGACTCTGGCGTGAACCTGACTTTTATCGATCTCATTTTTCTTATTGGATTATTTTATCAGCATTAGCAAGCGATCGCGGCGAATATATTTATAATGCATGTTCCGGGAAAATTAGCGTTTTATATAAAATGACTATTTTATTTAATCCTAATCAAGAAATTGCCTTTTAATTAATATTATTTATCTAATATAAATATTGTCATTTTATTAATTATTTAAAATATTAAAAATTATATTATTAATTTTATAAGAATTATAAGAAGTTGAACATTTAATTTTCTAAATATAAAATTAGAATTTTCTGCGTAACTTTGAAAAACATTAATTATACAGAAATGCAATGAATTCTATAATAAATGTTGGTAAGTACGAATGCTGCGAAAAATCTTTACGTGATCAAAAGAAAATATCGCTTGAATTAAATGTTTTCCCGAAAGGAGTAAAACCAAATTATATAATCGGCGTAAATATTTTTAATTCCTTTATAACTGCAAATATATCGTACACTTTGTAAGCAAAATGCATGTATAACAAGTCACTGTAAAGCGCACTTGAAATTTCAATCAGATATCAAAGTTCACATAAATAAGGATTCTTATCTCTCGTCATTAAAATTTCATCGTATATTCTCCCGCAGCGTGAACCGCATGAAACGATTGAATAAAGAAAGGAGGAATAAAAAAAGCTAAGGGAACAATCGGTTTTAAAAATATATGAGCATATGAAAGAGCAAAAAGAAGAAAAAAAAAAAAAGAACGTAGGACGACTTTTGTCACGCTCGCAAAAGTTTACATAAATAGATCTTACATTCAGCCCCCGCAGCGAAGTGTACACAATTTTTTTTTTCTTCCCTCCTATGGCGACCCCGCGGTATACACTCGCACATGTGTAACCACACACATACACACACGTGGAAAGCGGCGCTCATTACGTAACCTCCTTTCTCGCGATTTGAACCCAGCGCGAAGCTCGCGTTCTCGCGCGCGCCGAACACGCGCCATGCAAACACACATCCATACACAGAAACACTGAATATACAGGCAACACACTACACAATTGCACAAACTCGGGGCGAAAAAAGGATACGTATGCGTGGAATGAGGGAAACGGAGAGAGAGAGAGAGAAGGAGAAAATCGATGAAAATGTCGGAGCGCATCCGTGTCTGGCTCCGAAGCTTGCCGGAATACATGCATTTGTGCGCACTGGTGTTATAGGTTGAAAATCGTTATATACGAGCCCATTAAAAGTTGCAGCTTTATTTAAAGAGCTTCTTTGCTAATTGCAGTGCCGCGGAGCCGTGAGAATGTTTGTGTGTGTTTGAGTGTGGCTGTGTGTGTAGGCGAGAAATCAGTTCACTGATTCGTAAGGTGCAGCTCACCGGGGTAATTATGAATGACAATCAATATTCGTGTACGCGCGCTTATAGCGTTGTACACGTGCACTGCAGGTGATTTGGCACGCATCTCTCTTTGTCCTGCAGGGGATGATTCGTGCATGCATTTAAGGAACGAAACTTGCATGTCGACGTACACTGTTCGTGATGTTTCATTGAAATGTACCTTTCGCTGACAATTCCTTGGAGTGAGAATATGTACATTCTCAAACTTGTTGAGGCCGACACTGGAGCTTGCGAATCTACGATTGACATTTCTTTTTTTTTATCAATTGATTCCGAAGCGTGTTAGGTGACTCGTATACTCTCTTTTAATCAACGAATCGTCAACATTTTCAAAATTATCGCTCTACTCGTCGTATACGGAATCTTGGCGTGAAGGAGATATGTTTTAGATTCTGATTGAGAGAAAAACAAAACGATAGTCGAGAAAAACATTGTTCTAATATAAAGAAAAAAAAACAGGTGCAGTTCAGCAACAGTCGATAAATCAAAGAGTAGCCAAGACATAGCACAACGCTCCAACGCTTCGTACGGCAAAGCCCATTTAGAATCGCACGAGTTGAACAACATCAATCATCCGTCCCACTTGGCTTTTATGCCTGAAATATAACTTTTTCACCCCCTCTATTTCGCTATATAGCTTCACGTTATTCACGCCATTTTTTAACATTATATGACCTCTCTAAACATAGTATATATCCAATCAAATTAGAAAGAAGAACGACAGAATATTGCAAACATATAATAAAGCTTAAGAACAATCTCTATCTAAAATATGAAGAAAATCGCACTGACAGTGAAAGAGAAAGAGTCATCTATAGATCTGATGGGCAAGGATTTCCTGAGCTCCTTAATAAAGGGTCGCCCCGGCAGCTGGCACATAAACACGCCATAGACACCACACACACACACACACAGAGAGACAGACACACATATTCGCGAAATATCGGGTATAACCTAGACCCAGTGAACTCCCTGTCGGCGGCGGTGGCAACGGCGGCGGCGCAGTATCGATCTTTTTCCTATATCGTCGTTGTCGTCGTCCTCCTCCTCCTCCTGTCCTCGTCTAGTCCGTAGAGCCGCGCGCATTTATTATTAGGCATCCCAATTATCCGTCGCAAGCACCGACTCTCTGTGCAGTGTCTGTATCGCTCGTCGACTCGACGCTCGTGCGGCCGTTTCCGGTGCAGCTGCTGCCTGCCTGCAGTTCTCTCCTTGCGGCTTTTGTTCCCGCACGCGATACAATAAAAGCGTTTCTACCGCTCGATTATTCCCCCTCGTTCTTCTCTTTCTCTCGCGCTTTTCTTACCCATTTTCATTGTGCATCGGGACTTATGCGCTTCTCTTTGGACTCGACCTTCCGAGATATAAATAATGCGCAGGATCGTTATGGAGGAGACATTTTTCGGTGATATTCTTCACGAGACACTCTTGAATACTGTTATACTTTTTGAAATATTTTTTAATAGCTAGAGGGAAGATTATATTGATATTTAAAAGTAATTAATTAATTGTACTGAGAAATGTTATTAGTGACAGGAAAAAGATTGATTTTCGATAATGTTTAAAGCTTTCAGCTTCAATTAAGTACTGTAAATAGTTATAATAATGATTTGGTTTAAGCATGTTTTCTGTACAGTTTATGTTTCTCATGTGTTATATTTAAGGTTTTGGAGTTCTTAAAATACTTATATTAAGCAGCTATGGTTCGAGCAGGTCAAAAAATGTTACAATTACGATCAGAGATAACGTTTCGATCGCATCGAACGAGCTCAGAATGTTCTAAGAATAAACAGAGAAGCTCTATGTATACGCATATAAACTTAAACCTCGTTCACAATTAACTCTTTTACTTTACTTTTTATGAAAACACGGTTGGGTGATTAATTTTCATGCAGAAACTATAAAGCGTTAACTTGTATGATAAACTAAGATACAACGTAATGAGAAGCGGATTTACATTTGTATCGAATTCAAAACATCGCCGAGTTAAACTTTTGTATTATCTTGCACGTATTGCGCATCGCGAAATGTTAATGGTAGTTTTTCACTCACTCACAATGTCCAATTTTACGCATGCACACGTGCGAGAAAAAAAAATCAATTTTTCTTGCATTGTATGAAAGACTGCTGTCCGCAATACGGAGCCTGGTGTGATTGTCACCCTAGCTAAGCGAACTTCATCCTAGTTTTGGTAATCCATGGTAAAGCGAACGCGAGAGAAACAGTATCAACCTATGCCTAAGTGTAGAACAATATTTTTTAACGACAAACTTTATGCTCGTACGTGAATCGTTTAATGCTTCCCTTATACCTACATTGAGTGCGTAAAGTAACAGTTGCCCTTTGTCAAGTGTGCGTATATATTTGTTCCAGTATAAGTGCGAAAAAGTATTACTTTATACTCACGAACTTTATATAGGCACAGAATTGCATAATAGTAGTTTTCGATATGAGGGCGTTACGTGAACTTTTTCGCATATTCGAAAAAGCATTACGGCCGAGTGTCGAACAATATATATTTTATATGCATAGTTAGCGCGTTCAGTGAGTAAGGTGTTACTTTACGCACGAACTTTACGCGCAGAATTTGCACAAACTACTATATTACGTACTATTGACAAGAGCCTTCAGTCCGATGAAAACTTTTTATGACTTCATATGCACAATAAGTTGAGTTTGATTTTAGTTGCGATAAAAAATCCTCCTAATACTAAAAAAGCACACTATACAATCTGTGTATTTACGAGGAGATCAAGCGTCGCTGTGACATACAGCCGACCGGTACATCGGAACGCCTCCGAAATCTCTCTCAAGTTTTTAGCTATCTCGAGCGATTCGGTGGAAAAAAAACTCGGAGAGACTGTAGTCGTAAATCCGCCAACTCCCGCATTTTTATCGTCCGCGTACGTAAAGTAAAAGCTACGAGAAAAAAGATTGATATTGTAAAGCCTTAATGGGAGCCGGGGAGGCGATAAAAAATTTTGTAGCCCACACGGTATACACGCGACTTCGTCCCCTTGGGATATGACTCAAAAAGTTTCGGCGACGAAATAAAAACAGAAAACAAAAAACAGTCGAAACTGGTGGAGACTGGAGGAACAGTGGAAACAAAAGACCAGACGAAAGTGAGAGAAGGAATTTAATGCTGATTGCGCTGCATTTATACTCATCCTTCTAAATCCTTTTACACGGATTTTGAATAATCAGTTAAAGGGACTGACGTCGTTTAATTCATAATCCTTCTATTCCTCTTCTTTTTATCTGGCGGGAATTTAATGCGAAATTTTATGATTGTCTTATATTGTAGACTAGTATAGGTATAAAGCATAAATGAGAAAATCATGTATTCGGTATAATGCCAGAATTTTTGTAAAAAGTAGCTTAACAAGTATTTCGAAACAATAAAGCTTTTTTGGTAATTACTGAAGGTTGCTTAAAATTTCTTCTTTATAAGTATAAAATATTGCTTGCATATAAAACCTTTTCTAGTTTATATAAGAATAACCTATATTTTCAGATAAATTACTATTTATTGGAGAAAAAGCTTTTTATAAGAGGAACCGATAAACGTATAAAATCCACCGGTGGAAACGTACATAACATATTTCAATAAAAAAAAAAGTAAATATGAAAAAATCAATCTGTAAAAAAATAATATTTTACTGTGACTAGGAATGTACGAAATTTTTATTTGATATAGATTTGATGCTCCAAATCGTAAAATTATCGACAGAAAATTGAAAAAGTAACAGTGCTGATGGTATACATATATATATTTAATTGCTTTTACAATTCACCGTAATACGCAGATTTTTAATTAAAACTACCACAAACTCCTTACTAGGATTTAAAAGATAACAAGTTCTGTAAGTTTGCTTCATGACGTTTTATTACCATACTAAATCAAAAGGAACATTGCTTTTGATATTCTTCCAGTTTCCCATCTCACGCGATAAGAAATATAACTTCTTTTGTCCGTCCAATAGCACTTTCTCCTATTTTACTCGAATAATCAAATGTTAGTGCAAAAAAGAATTGAATAGTCCCTGTGTCTTAGCTCTCGAAAAAGCGCAAAGTACAAGGGAAACTACGTCTCCGTCGAATGGAAGTTTTCGCACACAGAAGAGAAGCTCGTTACGGACTCCCCTCACGTTTCTTATACCCTTCCAACGCCATCTTCGTCCTGCTGCATATATATATACGTATATATACCGGCTGCCACGTACTTTCCCCTCATTTTCTCATCCGCGATGGTGAGTGTGTTTTTTTTCCTCCTCTCTTTTTCCCTTTTTCTCCTTTGCCCCGACACTGATGAGAGAAAGAGGGAGGGCAGAAAAAAGGAAGTAGACAAGGATGAGGATGGCATTTTGCTTTGGAAATCGAAGTGAATCGTGAGAGGAAAGCAGATCCTGCGAGGGCTTTGTATAAATATCTGTCAGTACCTGCCGTGGCAGCGGTGTATATCTCAATCTTGATTGATATATTATTCGTCGGGTCGCGCTCATCGCGGACTAGCTAATATTTTATATTGGATCGTTAATTTTAATCGATTGAAGCTCGTTACTTCTTTTTCACATCCGCGGCCTAGATTCTATTTAAAAATCTCTAATCTGCGAGCACTGAAATTATTCATTAATCACTTCTGCTTTTATTTAAAATCAATATTCTACGAATATTTGCATTGGCAGGAACCATGTCAAAGCCGCACATCGCGACAGCTTTTACCGCGGTAATAATAAAATCTGCACGTAAAGTAATAACTGCCTTAATAAAAACAACGGGCAGCGAAAGCTGTTTATTTTTCCAGCATTAAAAACCACAATTCAAACGTCGAATAAAGAAAATCAACAAGCTGTTGTATTATATTCGAGTTAGCATTGTAAGGCGAGTTAATAAAAAAAGGTATGTAGGTAGCTCGACAACATAAACAAAAGGCAGCACGCGTCAGTGAAATATCGCATTAAAAATCAATCGTTATACACTCGACATAAAAACCCTCTGAAAAGGCCGCGATAATCTCATAATGAGGAAACCGCGGCGCGGACGACGAAATCACGCCTGAACAACTTGGTCAACCCCTCTCGCGGCCGCCAGACCCATCCACAAAGGCGCGCGCGCACTACTCGACCTACTTCCAACCCTTATTCCGTATTCTGAATTGTGTAATGACGATCGTTCGGTTGTTCCAACTTCAAACGAACTTCCATACCATACCATATATATATATATATATATATAGGTAGGATATCCTCTGTAGAGGAATCTCCAATTTCCGCGAATTTCCGGTTCTCCCTTTTGATCGACGCTTTTTTATCCGATCACACCGGCAGCCGCCACCGGGAGGGCTGAAAGTTGCGATTGCACGGTGGCGCGGAGCGAATTAGGAATTCGTTCCGATATCCGACTGTGTGGAGTTCGGGTGCACCAGTCGAAAGGTGAACGAGTTTTCACGCTCCATCGAGCCGCGGACTCCGACTCTTTATTGGGTACTTTGAACGCTTTCCGAGTGCTTTTCTCTCTGTACACACTACGGCTGGTACAGTCGTGCTATACCGTGTGCTTTTCTTGCCCTTTTACCTTTTGCTGCCAGTGTACAGTTGCGCGCCGCCTTTTTATTCGTTATACTGTTAATTCAATGGAGTACATAAAAGGGCGCTTTGTAACGGATCAACGATTTCTAATCGTTTTAAATGAACGATTCCCGTTATACGAAGCATTTATTTACTTTCTCAAATATTATTATCATCCGCGTTTTGCGCATGACATCATTTTGTAGATTTAGCTTCGATGAAACGCTCACTGATACTTCATTATGGTTCGGTTTAGTATTATCACTGCCAAGCTGTCAGTGCATCACGGATACTTGCACAACATCGTCCGATCTGATTAGCTACTGGAATTGGGCTATCAAACTGTTATTATCAGCTGTTTGGTTCAACGTTTACTATGTACCAAATCGATAAAGCTACTGCTCCTGCTGCTGCTGCTGCTGCTGCTGCTGCTGCAGTAATGACTCGATGCTGGTCCAATATTGCCTATTGGCAGAGGCTCCGCACGAGTAAGAGATTTACTCTTATACCTCGATCGTTTCGTTACAGCAGTTATTTTGTATTTAGTTTTGCAAGGCTGCCTGCACATACAATAGCACCGTCGCACTTATTTTCCGCATCGAAAATGAAAATGAAAGCCTCCGCGCATTTCTTTCCGGTGTGGCGCATCGTTCCAGAATCTAAGAAAGCTAACGGGAAGAAAAGGCGAATAAAAGAGGCTGCGTGTGCCCTCAACTTTCGAACGATTTCTCCCCCACAACTGTGTACAAAAGCAGCTCCCTGGCAAACTCATATATAGGTATAGGTATAGCGCGTATATATATATATATAGATCCAGGTCTGGTCGAGCGGATTTCTCCTCTCTTTTACCCTTGGGCTGGAAGGAATTTCGAAAAATATATGGGCCACGAAAGTTCGAGGCTCTGTATATACACATGCGCACACACACCTGCCACCAGCACTAGTATATATCTATTATTTCGTCTGTAGATAGACATATATATATAGGACAGAGGAAAAAGGTTTTTCTTGAGTCAAGTGTCTCGCGAGACGTTTTCTTCTCGCTTCCATCGGTCTTGTACATCCGCGGACCTCTCGAGCTTTCTTATCGCTTGCCTTTTTATCTTGTCTTCCTCTGTGTGTGTGTGTGAGAGAGTTTCGTTTTCTTCGAGGACGAGGTTAAGCGCATCCACCTCGTGGCAAGAATATATATGCGATTTTAAAGGGATCGGGGCAGTCGTTTCTATCTGGAGCGACGTGTGTGTCTCTCTGCGTTACGTACCCATATTTCACGCGCAAGAGCGTAATATATACATATATGTAAGTGGTGCCTGTCCGTGCACATGTATAACGCGCGCGTCTATGCAAAGCGGAGCTCACGAGTGTCGGGACAAAAGTTGACGTGCGCGCGCGCGAGAGCAATTTGTATATATAGCAATCGCATGCACGGCCGCGACCGAAACCATATCAGTGCAGCGGAAGAGCCCATGACGTTAATAAATCAGAATTTCGCTGTTCCGATTTTGCGCGATTTAACACCGAGGTGACTGCCGGAGAACCAGTTCAATTTGGTCCTGTCAGTAGAGCGTAACATCTCTCTCTCTCGCTGCTCTGACGAAAATTGAGTAATTTCTAGGATTGCCGAATATTATCTTTGATGAGAAACTGTTTATGGTATTCGATTTCTCAAACTTCTATTTGGATAAGTTATTGGGTTATTATTTTTCGTTGAGGTGTGTAAACTCGAAAATATGAAAATAATTTATACAAGTTTCCTTGTGGAAGATAAACCAGTAAGTCAGTTAATTTCGGAAATCCTAACAAAGGGAATACGAGGTATTCGGGAAATGAAGTTTAATGAAACTTTAAAAATATTAATTATCGAAAATATGAGATACATGTCTCCGTATTTACTTCAATTAGACCCAAGCGAGTAAAGGCCGATTTAATCGAAACATATTTTAAAATCATGGTTCGCTTCAAATTTTTATAAACAGAAAAATACAGCATACATCGAAATAATGTTAAAAAGAACAAGCCAAACACGTATAGACAATAAACTTTCATTTGTATTAGAGCGAGTTATTAGCACTTACCATTCAAAAATTACGAGCGATCTAAAACATGGCTAAATTGTGGGCCTTAAAATTTAGCATTTATCTCTGCTGTAAAATTCAAAATCAACTTAATTTTCGATCGCTCATAACTTTCAAATGAAAAGTACGTTTATAGCTTGTTCGAAATTGCGAATAAAAGCTATTATCTATTTTGAATTTCACTTTGCTACATGTTCCACCACGTATATTGACCTTGCAATAAAGGTTTAAAGCCAGCTATGATTTTTCATATACATATATTGATTAAATTGACCTTAATTCAATCCTTAGGGACTATTGACACTAGCGTTTGGACCCGTATCAGATATTTTTCGCCAAATAATGTCTCTGCTCTATAATGTTTCATCTAAATCAACAACCTAAACCCCTAAATGCATTTAAAATTGTACAATTCTACTCATCCGGATAAATATTTTGTTCAGAAGATGTTTTCATAGCGATAATATTATATAATAATGATTGTAAAAAAAATGAAAAGAACGCTAATTTTTATGCGATATCACGTATCGTTGCATTTTCAAACTACGGAATCTTAGTTTTCTTATATATATGGCTAAAAGACTGCACCCACAATACCACATAAGAATATAAGATGTGCGTAGAAGCATGAGTGCGCACGCGTAAGCTCACTCAATAAACGCCAAAACACATGTACGAAGATACGTGTTTTAAGTATTCGATGAAAGATAGGCGTACTGAAAAATCTTTAGCGTCTGTAATGCTTTAATCATTTTTTATGCGATTTACATTTAATAGTGTTAGTATTTGGTACATTTTGATTTTCGATAATGAGCAAAATTTTTAGCTGATGTACACCTATACAGAACGTCCAAGTATTGAATACTTCTATATCTGGCAGGAGCTCAAAGTGAAAATCGAAGAGGACAAGCACTTATCGGCGATGAGATCGACATGTTAGGCGAGATGATGGAACGGAGTAGGAAAATGCATATAGAGCTTTCTGGTGCTTTTGTGTATTATTCTGCACGTTCAACGTCGGCAAAAAAAAGCAGGATAACGAAAGAGAATGGATAAGACAAAAACGAATGGATGAGATAGAGTGGGAAAAAGCTGGAGAGTCATGGCGATAGGAAATTGGGAATTTTGTTGCACCGATCTTTTTTTCTAAGACTTTTTCGGGAAGTCTTATCGAATTATTGTTTTACGGATTTTAGTAGACGGATAATTTCAGAATTTCATGTAATTCAAAACTTCCACACTCATCGCCTGATAAAATAAAGGAATTTACCTATAGGATGGATACAGACTTGTGAATTTTCTATGCCATTTTCCTTTAATACATAACAATAAATAGCCATCTTTTAAGGTTTGTTCGTACAGTGAGTTAGATGATTTATTCCCAATCAAATCAAACATATTACGGTCGACTCAAGAATGTTTAAAGATTTTATTTACTTTTAGGTATTTCATTTCTAATTGAATCTCTACAAGATGCTTACCTGTAAGAGAGACACACATAGTCCAGATTCCTCCATGCATGGGCACAAGGAATGCGGGTTTGGATCTGCTCCTGGAGTTGCCGATCACGTGATGATTGTTGCCGTGATTCGACTGTCGGTTGGATGAACCCAGTGCCTCGAGTCTACCAACTCTGCCGTCGAGAAACCAACTCGGACTTACGTTGGCCTTTTCCAAGGCTTCCTTGTCCCAGTCTACCTCCTCCCAGTGGTCCGACATTATTGCTGCGCACAAAAGACCCGTCGCTGCTCGAGGGAGAAACTCTAAGTTAGTTTGCCATCCTTGTATTAAGGGTGTGTTCTGCTGGGACTTTTTAGACGAGCACGAAGAATGGATCATATATAGTTAGGATCTGTTTGGTAACTTGTGGCTTGCTTTTGGGATTTTTGGAACGCACGCGTCAGAGAAATCGAGTAGGAGAAGTTACTAATACTTCTAGTAAATTTTACCATGCTGGTTATTAATTTTTTTTGCGTATACAGCATAATTTATAGTTAGCAATTTAAAAACTTTTATCTGTTACTGCAGATTTTCCTTTATAAGTATTCATTATTGATTGATTGTATAATATAAGTATACATTGATATATTTTGTGAGTGTCATTGAGAGTCTTATGGACAATTATTCTTTAAACTTAAATATTTATCATGAGTATTTTAGTATTTGTTGTTGTAAATGTCACATAATTATAAATATTATTTCTGTAAATTAATTACTCCTCCCCGTAAAATCCTATATACCGTGGTATATATGTATATATATATATATATATATTTATGCACAATCAATTTAACGAACAATTATTTACTGAACCAGATTGATATTTTAATCAACAACCAATTAAACCAAAGTGGTCCTGGCTTCGTTAATTAATTTAAATGACAAAATCCAAGCATTTATACTGCGATAATGAAGTTTTAAATATTTATAAACATAGAGTGCGAAAATGTAAATATATGCAAATTACAAAAAATGCCTCACATCATAACGTGCACTTTGATAAGTTAAGTGTCACACAGAGGCCATAAGATCATAGCACTTTTTTCAAACGATTATGCGTATGAATAAGAATGTTCAGCCGAAACAAAAACTTAAGCTTTTGTCTTATAAAGCACTTAAAACCGCAGGCTTTAGTTGCTTCATCATTATCTCTGTACACAGGCTCTAGAGCTTGTTAAGAAACTCGGAGTGCCAAGTAGTTAAAGCCGAAGTTAGTCAGACTGACGGTATATAGTTAGCGCGGGATCCTCTATTTTTTTAAACTAATTTTCATTAAAAATTCAATGACTCCGCGAGTAACCGAAATGATTATATTCGCTTTTGCATAGAGCCGCGCTTCAGTGGGAAAATAAACAATTAGGACAATTGTACAAGTGCCTACTACAGTATATACACACTGCAAAATGGTTTTTTTCCGCACATGTTGACACAGTTCTTCCTTTTTTTTACTAAACCTATAGTGCATTTATGTTCTATGCAACGCTTTCTGCTTTTAACCTGTCTCTTTATTAATTAATGGAATATATTAAAGTACTTATCTATTTTAAATAATACACAACATAAATAATAAAACATGAATGTAAATAAAAGAAAAATCGTTTGCTTTTTTATTAAAAGATTAAAATTTTATATTGATTTTAATTTTTTTAAAATGTCAAAAGCGACAAAAAACATGAATGTATTCTTTTTACTGCGAAACGCAATATTGGAGTGCTTCTTTCAAATATGTACATAAACTATATGATTGGTGGTGCTGTGTTTTTTGTTATAAACGCATGCGTTCGACATCAAGTTATTGAAAAAAATAAAACAAGTCTTATTTCAAATAATAATAATTTGCGATTCTATAAAAGCCATATATCGTGGAGAGAAATTCAAATAACAATTCAAAAATAGATTGGAATTTTAATCATTTGAAGTAATTAAAGAATGCAATAAATCTTGTCTACTTTGAAAACATACTCTAATTATGCTCAATAGATAACATTTAGAAGTAAGTGGGTGTGCTTTTCAGGTCATTTGATACATTAGTTCGCTTCTCTGTAATTGTTGAAGGATGAAATTACACAGTTCCGATGCTTCGAGACAAATTCTACCCTTATGTACAGTGTGTATCGAAGTGATAAAGTACCATTGGAAATAAATTAATCGATACTTTTTTGTTTAGACAGTACGATATCAGGCATTGCACAAAGAATAGAGCAATTAAAAGCGATATTACCGTTAATTTGTGTATTTAAAAAAATACGTAAATCAGAGCGATGATATAAATTGTAAGTTTCGAATGACGTGACAGTTCCTTATAAAGTGCAGTTTAAAATTGCTATACGAAATGAAAGGGACATAAATCACGGTCGGACGGGCCGATAAATTTAATGTGCCCAGCAACTGTTAAGTTAAACAGTTTGAATGAGATTCCGAAGTAACGTTTTAGGATTAGTTTAGCTGAGTGTAAAATTTTTGTAAACATCACGTTGTAACTAGCAGTTTTTTCCAAAACACGTCTTACCGAACTCGGTGAATATCTACTTAAAAGTATTATTCACTAAATTTGGTCAGTTTCTTTTCAGCCTGTATATTAATGAAAAAAACAACCTCGTTCCCTTTAATCGTAACATAAAACGACCAGTTCTCTAGCTATACGCTAACCAATTATTTGTACCATTTCGACTTCTCAGCTGCCAATGACGAATTTTTCTACAAAGTATTCTCATATAGATTACTCGTCGGCCATAAAACATCGATCAAACAAAGCATATCTCGGATAAATAAGAAATGCGTTCTTTCCCTCGACCATCCCGATAGCAAAGAAAATCGCACTCTATAAGTATAGGAAGCTCGGCAAGCAGAAAGTGCAAGAATAAGCAATAGCGGGGTCTAGCGTATATAAGAAGAGAAGAAGGGAAGAAGCGAAGAAGACGTACCAGCGCACGTGAGGGTGAGGGTGGCGAATAGGAAGACGAGCCTTGGGGCCGGACTCCTCGGCAGCCTCGACGGTTCCATCAGCAGCAGTAGCCTGCGCCTCTGCTGATTGTACTGCTGTTGGTGGTGGTGTTGCTGTTGGTGGTGGTGCTGCTGGTGGCTGGCGCAGCTGTAGCCGGCGGGCCCTCTGCCCGCGAACCAACGGATCTTCAGACTTAATTCGCTGCTTCTCCCGGGCCGTTATTAACTTCCCGACTACTTTTCCTGGCCGCTTATGCTCGAGGAGCGGTCCTGCTGCCTCGGTCTTCAGGATCGGGCTTTGCTCGTGTCGTCTTGTGGCGAGGCTCGAAGGAAGAAGGAGAAGGATGGAGGTGAGATAGATAGAAAGAGAAAGAGAGAGAGAGAGAGAGAGTAGAGAGTAGAGAGTGTTTGTGCGCGTGTGTCTCGGACGAGAGAGGAACGTGCACTGAACGCGGCGGCCGCGCGCGATAGAGAGAAAGGGGCGGCGAACTATACTACCAACGACGAGTCGAAGCCCTCCTATATACACCGCTGCTCCTACCACCACCCTCTCTCTCTCTCTCTCTCTCTGTACGTCGCGCCGTCGCGCTTTTCGCTGTCTCGCTGATATATCTGGCTCCTATATATATATGTATGGATTTCACGCGCGCGCACACGCGAGGGCCCGATGTCGTGGCTTATAACACGGTTTAAGGGTGGTTCGTATAGCCACGCGCGCCGAAAGCTTTTAATTGCGCTCCTTCATATATATGTATATATATATATATGCTTTTGCTCCAGCTGGCGCCGATGCTGTAAAATCTTTGACCTTCGACGCTTCGAGCTCGCGATTATGGGATACGCGTCGAGTGATTTTTCATCGGAACGTCGGAAATTTTGAAAGTGAAACAAACTAATATCTACGTTGATCGAGGTTTTTACGCACTCAATATGCTTTATTCAAATTCACGGAAACGAAGAAAGTATTATTAGCCGCTGCTTAGCAAGGTGCTTGTTCTTTTAGAAAAATATCGCTATGGTATACACATCTACGAGCGGAGACAAAATAATACATGCACGCGAACGATTACGTAAAAGTATCGATATATGCTCAATAGGGGGGGGGGTGACGACCAGCTTGCACACATTATGTACATATATATGCATTGCGCACTGTCTACGACCTAGAACTAGAATTAAATCTATTCTTTTGATTTATACACACACACACACACACACACACACACACACACACACATATATATATACGTATTTGTAGAAACACGCATGGGGTTTTCTTTTATCCGCGATTCATCTATAATATACAGCTCGAAATGTTATTCACGCACATTCGTTATAGCACCCTTAACTCGTTAACGTGGAACGGCTCATACGTCACCGGTAATTCAGTCCTATTATAAAGATACAAGCTTGGTTAAGTAGTCTAGCTTGAATTATGAAAATATGCACTTTTCTTAATTGTACCGCAGTCTCGCGTAGGGCAGGTACGTGAAATATATATGCGGCCGATGTTTTAATTAGTTGCATAAGCGGACTAGAAAAACTTATCTTGGAATTGATTAATTAATTCCATTGAAGTCAAGCTTTATTTGAGTCATTAGGATTACTGTGATTTCTTGAATTCATATAAAGTAATAATAATTCAGGTTCTCTAGCACTTTCGTGATTAATGGTATAAGTTTAAAAAATAACAGTAGATATAGGTATCCTATATACGTAGAGTAATTATAAAAGGACAAAAAGGAGAATCTAGATTTAAAAATGGAATATTGTAACAAAAATGAAATGTGTGAGAATTTAGGCCGGCAAAAATAAAATTTAATTGATTTCGCTGTTAGCCCTGAAAAAAGAAATCCGTAGTTTTGTCTCTATATTTCATACCTGACGGCGTCGGAATTGCTCAAGGGTCATCAAAATTACTCATACTTTTTTTTTTCTTTTGGATCGATAACTAAGGCAATTGCCGAATTAATTAAAAAACTTTCTTTCCTTTTTTTCCTCCAGCTTTACGATATTTGTTTCGCTCTCTAAGAATTTTAAAAATATTATTTCTCTACAAATAATATTTTTAAACTCATTTCTCTTTGTTTGTAAGACATCGTATTGAAGTAAAATTATTATTTTCTAGTTTAAATTAGAGTTTCGTTTAATATACTTGTTACAACAAGATTATCCTTTTCTGTCTAACCGTTAGAATGAGGAAAAAAAAACAGTTTTTCCTCGTGAATAATCCACCAAATTTCAATTGTCAATTCAATGGACTAATTTGAAAGCAATTACGATTTTTCATCAACTTGAGAAAATTGAAGAAGCTCTCTTACTACTCTACGCTGCAGTGAGAATATCTGTAGAAAATCTTCACTTTATCCATATTCCATTTTGTCTTCGTCTTCCTCTGTCTTCTGGGATTTAAACGGGCCTCGGCGATTCCCTAATGAAATTTATCGTGGAAATGGCCACTTTTGCCGAGCGAACTTTTCTGATCCCCACTGGAAAACGTCGCTTGCGCTTCGCTTTGTGTTTTGCGCTCTGTTAAATTATTCATTTTAAAGTGGGGATGAACGAGTGGCGTTGAAGGATTGCCGAGTCTTCCAATCCTCATTCAAGATTCTGTTAGAGAAAAATTCCTCTTGTTATTTTTAGATCGAAAATTGATGCATTAAAAGCTTCGGTTCGATTATTAAAATGCAGAATTATATATAACAAGAATTTCAGCGGCTTCATATTACTACTTTATACTAATCTGTGTATTCTAATTTATTAACTAAATAGTGTACTATAATTAATAGTTTTCTTGTGAGCCATTGATTTTATTACCGCAAAAAATCTTGAAAGGTTCATTAAGAAACTTCCCGAATTATATATTCAATTGCTTAATTACTATACCATAATTTCATTTCACCCTGTAGGATATATCTATATACAAGCAATGTATACCTATACATATGATAAGATATATTATATTAGACGAATATTGTAATAAATTTCACTGTACCTTCTCTTTTTAAACCGCAATATTATATAAGTACAGAATTTATACTCATCTCATTAGAGTATATTTTTTACGAAATAAGTACATTTCACTCAAGTAGAAACCACGTATATCTATACGTCCTGTTCACGGTAAATAATAGTAATTCGAATCGAAAGGCAGTTTCGCGCCCTAGCCGCAGCTGAAAAAAAGTACTTTCGCGCCAAGCTGCGCGCGCAATCTAATCTCACTACCACACTCGCGTTTATTCACGTACGTGAGTGCGAAAACTTCCGCCAGTGCGGCCTGTATGGCCGGCTTTGCTCTTTATTCTCCACACATTCACCTGCGCGTTTGTGTGTAACGGACACAGCGTACCGCAATAGGGCCGAGAGCTGCTTCTTTCGCATATTATAACGCGTCTCTTCGCTCCTCGCGAACGAAACTTTGATTCCGTTCTGTGATATCCCTCAATTCTGTTGCATCTTTTCATCGGTGAGGTAACGAAGAAAGGAAATCTCGAGGAATCAGCACAGTTCTTGCGGTACTTGGCTTCGCTGAAGCCGGGAAAGAAATAGACAAGCTACCACTGCGAAGGGGAACGAGAGAGTTTCGACCTTCTTGTAGTTTTTTGACCTCAACAGGGTGAGTTTATTTATTGCTCAACGATGAACTAAATTAATGAATTCGTGGAGAATATTTAAAGAATATTCTTTATGGAAAAATCAATGTTTTTCATGGTCTTTGTGCATATTGATTTTTCAAAAACGAAGGAGGTTAGGATGCTTGATATTCGATCGCGAGTGGTTCCGCCGATATTTTTTGTTTATCCATTGTTGATTATTGTATTTAGTATCAATTAAGCCGGTTGTACGAATATATATCTCAGTCTATAATTAGATCTTATTTAATGAATATATGATATGTAGATTCGTACATTTACAGAAAATGTAATACCATCATTTTTAGTCATTAGTTATTGCACTAAATTTTATGGTTTATTTGCAGTTTATATTCGATAGATTTAATGAAAGTAGAGTCAAAATATGTTGATAATGCAAAAGAAACCAGGTTTAACTCCGCAATCGGATTGAGCAAAAAAAAGCGCGAGTTAGGCAAGTATAAGCATTTATCAACGAGTGCAATAAAGATAGATATGCTCGCATATATAGATATACTGCATGCATTGTAACATAATGTAGACTCTTATACCTATAAGACCGCAAAAGGAGGAGCAAGAGATACAGGAGATGAATTGAAGGTTATGCTTGTTTACATTAAATATCACTGGGAAGCAATAATAATAATAGGTAGTTCGAATTAAACTATCCTCTGAGTTTTTTCGATATCGAGATCGAGTATAATCACAAGTACAAATGCTATAGCTGAGGCGGAAGCCTTTCGGCTCCGTACTTTTTATTGTGTTTACGAATTGAAGGCGCAAGCGCAGAGGTCACGTGTTCTCTCGTTCTTAATTTAAATTTTTTTTACTCTTACCGCCGGTACTTATACCTATGATATTGATCGTCAAAAGTTAAACTAAAATTCTAGTAAACTGTTTGTTGAATTGTAAACAAACTAACATTTTTGGAAAGTTCGATGTAAAAAGGTTCGATATAAAAGTTAAAGTTAGTTTGCATATATTTTCATCCACAATAACTTTTGACTTATACTATTTTATTTCATTTGTGTTTATCTGCAGAATTCAGGGAAAAAAATAAATTATGTCTTAAAAAACATTCCAATTAATTTATTTTTCTTGGGGCTGTATCAGAAATTTTTTTATTATATTATATTATATTATATTATATCTATAAAAACAAGTTTTAATAATTTAGATAGATAGCTAACCAAATGTTTATTAAAATATGCTTGAAAATCATGATTAAAAATCTGTTTAGATGGCGGATATGACAGAATCGGCAACGTACGTGGATGCGGGTCAGGCGATTTCCCAGGGTAAGCGTCACCTCCTGGTGCGCGACTACAGCATGGCGGTGACGGCGCTGGCCGAGGGCTGTGGTTTGCTGGCGCTTCAGCACGGCGAGATGGCCGATGAATTAGGCGAGCCCTTCCTGCTCTATGGACGCTCGCTGCTCTGTTTAGCACGCGAGGAAGCCGGTGTTTTGGGTTCCGGTCTGCCAGGTAGCGAGGAAGCCGAGGAGGAGGGCGAAGATGCCGAGGGCGACGAAGAGGAGGGCGAGGGCGAGGAGGAGGACGCAGATGCAGAGTAAGACTTGACTGATCGGTGTTTATTTCAGTCTTTACAATTTTAAAATGATCTTTTGTTACTTAATTAATACAAAACTCAATAGATCTATTGATAGGAATGTAATTATTTTTCGATTAAGCCCGATTTTACGTTACGTAAAATTTACGTTAGTTGCGGCGTACGGTGGCTCGGTCGGCAGAGCGATGGGCGATTGCAGTCCAGAGATCCCGGGTTCAAGCTCGTCTCGGATGATTGACACAAGCACCCTTGTAAAATATTATGTGCTTTGTTTACAAATACGCCATAGAGTGACGTTAAATAATAAAACAAAAAAAAATTACGAACTTGACATATAATTTCATTAAACATATCGAATGCTAATTTTGAAATAAAAATTAAATAGATAACAGAATAAATTAAAAATATAATGAGACAAATATTGAGATTATTGTTATTTGTTATTGTAGGAAAGACAAAGAAGAAGATAGTGAGAATGCAAAGCCAGCAGAGGAGAATGGAGAGAAGTCATGCGAAGAGAAGAAGGAGTCTGAAGAGAAGAAGGAGTCCGAAGAGAAGATGGAGTCCGAAGAGAAGATGGAGTCCAAAGAGAAGATGGAGTCTGAAGAGAAAAAACCTGAGGAAGCAGCTGCTAATACGGCAGCGTCTGCAGCTTCAGACTCAGCTGCTCCTGCCACCACAAACGGCGAAGCGGCAGCTCCTTCCAAGGATGATAAGAAGTTGACAAACGGTGAAGCTTCCACATCTGGGGCTTCTCCTCTTCAAAACGGGGATACGCACGAGAATCCTGATGATGATGTAGATGACGTGGAGAACGAGGACGATGATGAGGCAAATAGCAATTTACAGGTAGAATTTTATTTATCAAATGTTTTTGTGGGGTTTTATTTATAATGCTCATTTAAAAAAATGGATTCTTGTTTCGTTAGATTGCTTGGGAGGTATTGGAGCTGGCAAAGTTAATTTTATTAAAACGTGGGCCACCTGGATGGAAGCATTTGGCTGAAGCTCATCGATTGTTAGGTGAAGTAGCCATGGAGAGTGGAAATCAGTCTGGAGCTCTCATAGATCTTAGTGCTTGTCTAAATTTATTACGCAAAATTGAACCGGCCGATCCAAGAAGCATTGCTGAGACACATTATCAATTGGGTATGTTTACATTTTGTTAATTCGATTATTTTAATTTATAAAATTTATTTTATAATCTAAAATAATGGAATTAATAAAATAAATTTGTTTATTTCAAAATTAAAAAACTTTCAAGGTTCTAACAAATATTTTTCTTCATTCTATATAGGTCTAGCTCATTCCCTGGGCAACGAATTCGACTCCAGCATCGAACAATTCAATGAAGCGACGAGTCTCCTCGAAACACGTATCAAAGAATTGGAAGCTTTAACTGATCCCCAACCATCCGACGATCCATTTTACAGCGTGGCAGGCGAAATCAAGGAACTAAAAGAATTACTTCCCGAGATCCAGGATAAGATCGCGGATATGCGTGACTTTAAACAGCAAACCTGCAAACTCGTAATCGAAGGTATAAAAAATAGAGTCGCCAGTGGTAGCTGTTCGAATGGAGCGGGTCCCAGTGGAGAGGGCAGTTCATCGTCGTCGAGTTCGGCGAAAGCCTCAACTGCGTCGAAAGAAATAAAGCCAGCGAGCGACATTTCCCATCTGGTGCGTAAAAAGAGGAAACCCGATGAGGAAGAAACCGATGTCAATGCCTCGCCTTGTAAGAAACCCACGCCTGAAAAATCCGCGTGAAAACGTTGAGAACCATTGATATCGAAATAAAATTTTTTGCTATTAGTCTTCATTATTTTAATCGTTTTGATCTCTTCAAATTTAAGGTGTAATATGGTATATTTTCATATATTTTGAATACTTTTGCTGTTATCATTGAAGATAAGAAAACTGAAGTTTTTTGTTTCATAAAAATGATCATGAGCTGGTCTTTAATGCATTATTTTAAAGTTAAACGAAACTGTTTTATTAATTTAATTACACAATGAAAATGTACCAAATTACACGTTAAAATGAAAGATTCGAAACGATATAAAATAATTAAGATTGAGATGTAAAATTTTATCATAGGTGTGAGAGATGAGTTTGTAAAGTTTAGACTATAAGTCTTCATTAGATGTAACCCCACAAACGATAAATGGGCATCTTTTGTTTCATTGAAGTTGTCATGTTTTATTCGTTTGCGCTGTACTTTTGTTAACATTTAACTTTTGATGAAAATGACAGATACGGTATGTGTAACATATATGTCTACAGTTTTATATTATTTAATTTTTTTTACAAAAATTGCGTTTGTGTGAAAAAGAAAATTGAAAATCATTATAGATATGGCTTAATAATTTCGATTCAACAATTTTTCTTTTAAATTACTTCAAAAATATTTTTTTACTGTTGAACTATTTGTATAAAACTTTAACAAAATTACAACTTAACTGATGAAAAAAAGTTTTTCTTTAAAAGTCAGACTTTGCCTAGAATACAAATTTAGGTACATGCTGAATTTGTTAACTTCACTTTACTATTTAACTACTGGAAATGAATTAATTGTTATTTATTATATGCCTTATTCTAATTATATTAAAAACAATTCACGGTGTAACCGCGTAGTTTACGACGAAAAGTGTAATTCACTATAATTCATTCCGATGTTGTAAGATACATGCAAGTTTTCAACGTTGTTCTACTAAATTATTATCAATTATTTTGAAAAGAAAGAAAAAAAAAACATTTTTGAACAACTATGTAATATTTAAGCTAAAGGTATTCATAATAAAGAACCTTCAAAATGTTTTAAGCAATCTAAAATAAATTTATTAAAATTTTCTTTAATACTTTCGTGGACGGATTGTACTAATGGACGGAATAACTGGCATCACAAATTTCAATTCATTATTCTAAAGACAAGATCTTTTGAATCCATTTACTGCATCTATTCTCCTAGTAATTCTTCGATGTCATCATCTCGGTCCGAAGATTCCTGTCTTTCAACGTTGATTTTGAAGCCAAGCTTCTCAAGGAGATTTACGTTATAGTAGTAACTCAAATTGATTCCGGGCACTAGACGTTTTAACTCCTCGACTGAAGCTCGAGCTTTTTCATTTTCTCCTATACTAGCGTAGTGCTGCGTTATCATTGCGAATAAATCACCTCGGCGTATCGATTGCTCTAAATTGGGTCCTTGTGAATCCAGCAGGTAGCGAACATGACTCATAGCTGTTTCTGTTTCTCCTCTATCGAATAGCCTGCGAAAAAATTAATGATAGAAAAATGAACTATAAAAGTTACATAATATTATGAATTTTCAGCAAATCCTTTTAACAATAAATGAGCAATATGTGCAACTTTACAACAAAATCAAATACAAAGTGACAAGAAATTACTTTTTGACTTCCAAGAATCTTTTTATCGTCGACATTCTGCTGTTAACAACATCTACAGCTCTTTTGTGGATGTCTTCATCTTTGGGTTCGGTGACTTTAGTCAGGCATCTGCTCGCCTGATTAAGAGCGTCTAATGCCTTATCGTAATTCTGAAACTCGTCAATCTCAACCTGAGCACAGGCTACGTAAAAGTTAGCCAGTAAATCCATAGCTTTTCCTTTCGAGTAGAAGTTAATGATGTTCTTAAGCACTTCCGGTTGATTTTGCCAGTCGAGCGACTGCAGATAGTTGCCGGCCATTATGTAGATCTCCCGTTGCCTTGAGACTTGAGCGAAGAAACAAATTTTTTCGGTGTCGCCAGATTTTAACAGAGCTTTCATAGCTCGAAGTTTGTTGCCAGCCTGCGTGAACTTTTTCGTTGCCAAGTGATAATTCCCTTGATTCAGTGCGACTTCTCCAATTTGCTCCAGCGTAGCTATACGAACTCTTTCCTTATCTAGATCTTTTTCTGTCCTATCCAGGGTCATCTTCTCCGCTAAAGGAAGACATTTTTACAATAAGTACTTATGTTTCATTCGAGTTTTTCGTTTGACAAAATTTTTTTAATAAACCGATAAGATTTACATTACTACTGGAAAACGTGGGTTAATTAGTTTTAAAATAAATGCTCGGTTCTCTAAAAAGTTTCACCTTACCCAAGTCTTCTGATAAAGTAATGTCATAATCTTGAATGAGCCTGAGGGCTTCGCTGTATTTTTTTCCAGTGGCCAACAAATCGACGGCCTTGTCGATCTGTGAATTTTGAACAAAGTATTCGGCACATTTCTCAATGAGCTCCGGATCGGAATCTGCATTTACATCCATGGTTATCAGTTGCAGTGCGTTGAACTGCTGCGTTTTAAAAGCCAGATCGAGAGCTTTTTTCAACAATCCTGCCTTGTGATAAAGTAAGATCGCCTTGTCTATCTGCAAGTTTACACAAAAGTCAAAATGGAAACACTGAATTATCGTTCATAAATCTTTGAAGAGTAAAAATATATTACCTGATCGATGTCTTCGTAATACTTGGCAACTTCTATTTGTGTTTGTCTGGGTGCCATCATTGCAAGTGGCCACAGCTCCTCCAACATGTCGTTCTCCTTGCAGACACGTATAGCATTCGTATAAGCCTTGGCCATCGTATAAAAGTGCACAGCTTGGCTGACGTTGTTGCGCGACTCGTAATGCGCGGCCAAGTGGTAAGCCGATGCAGCGTGTTTGGTTTTAGTGACGATGTCGCAGGCCTCGTTCTCGCGGCCGAAGAAGCACAACAATCGCGTCATCGAGAGCGTGTCCTGGGCTTGCTCGTACAGCTTCAACGCGTTCTCCATATCGTTCGTTGACTCGCTGTACTGTGCATGCCAGTTCTTTACTTCTCTGTAATTGAAGTTAAAGAAAGTTGATTTTATTACATAATTAGATTGAAAAATATTTGGTGACTTACAAATCCTCGGAATTATTTAAATAATTTAGAAGTTCTCTCGGTGTACCGAGAAGCATTCTAGGTACTTCAAATTTATGACATTCAGCTTTAGTGTACATTTCAATAGCTTCGTCGGTCTTTCCCTCGAGTTCCAGAGCTTTAGCGTAATTGTAATAGCTGGTTTTTTCTCGGATTTTATTCTCATTCTTTGCTAATTCAATGGCTTCTTTAAATTTGTTCCTCGCTTCTAGTAAAGATCCGATGTAGTCTAATCTATTTGCTTCTCGAAATAGCCTTTCAGCATCGTTCTGAAAAATTTATTAATGTTTTAATGTTTTAATGTTTTATAAAGATAAATATTTGTTTAATAAAAATCTACTCTTTTCCGCAATACACAAAAAATCGTTACTTACATAAAGTTCCAATTCAACAGCAAGAATTCCAATTTTTGCCTCTAAGCTAAGCTCGTCGTCCTGCATAGCTTCCCTCAGTGCTCTAGCACTTCTGGCCTGTTTCATGTGCCCCAAGCACAACATAGCCATGTCCAACTGCTTCGTTTTCACGCACATTTTTGCCAAACTCTTCCACACTGTCTCATTCTGTATCGTTTTGATGGCCTGAAAGTTACAAAATAATACAAATTATTCTTTGCGAGATACTAATTTATTAGAGAAGAAAAAGATTTTTACTATATTAACATTACGAAAAGTACCTTAAAAGCTTCGTCCATGTTCGCGACACTTAGATAGAAGCAAAAGTCGAGTATCGCTTTTTTCGTTGTTGAGTCACAGAATCCAAGTTCTTCGAAATCGCGCATCAGAAGTCGGACCGTTTTACTGCCACTCGTTTTCTCTGAGTCTAGGATTATAATGAAGGGTGATTGGACCCCGAGAAGACGACAATTATCGTCCTTCATAGGTCGAACATCCTGCACGATTATTCCGTGCTCCGAGGTTGCAAACATCGTTACCAGAACCACATTAGCAATGGTATCCTATCATTACAAATAATTTATGCATTAATGAATTTGAGAATTAGAAAATAATTTTTAATATTTCAATATTTGCTTTGAAAATTGAGTACCTGATCTTCAATCAATTCACTTGATGATTTGGTATTGAAACTTTCCGGTCTTTGAGCTCGACAAATCAAAAGCCTTGGATCATCATTGTCCCAACAATGTGCGGTTACTAATCTACCTTTACACTTTGCAACTCTGAAAAGCACATTTGCAAATAAGTAAATGTTAAATGAATTGCAGCATACACAACATATTATTTTATTTATAAGGAAAAAAAAATATTTACAAAGCAGATTCATCGTCATTATCATTTTCCGAAAAATCAAATTCATGAATCTGATCGCTTTCAATATCCCACACATAAAGTATAGAACTTGGCATCAAATTTGCCATTGCTACAGTAATGGAAACATATCTACAGTCTGAATTACATCTTGCTTCGATAATTTCAGCAAAATCGCTAATTGCTTCATATGTAGCCATTGCTCTTGTGTGCAGTTTTGCTTCTCTCTTTCCTAAATTCCAAATCTTCAAGATGCCGTTTAACGAAGCCACTGTCAAATATTCTCCAGTCATTTCCATAGTGATTGGTTCACCTTCTTCTGGCAATGTGGGAAGGGTTTGTATTACTGTTCCTTCTTCAATGGACCTCAATTGAATCACCTAAGAAATTCAAATAATTACTAACATGAAAAAAAAATTTATTTCCTCGAGTTTATTTAGCATACCTGTGGTGTTAATACAATCAATATAGCATCATGAATCAGAAGTTTCTCAGTATCACAACTGAAACTCATCAATACTGTTGTACTTGACTGTCCATCTCCACTAACTTTATAAACTGCTACATGTCTTCCAGAAGATACTGCAACGTAACTCCTGTTTACTGCTACAACTTGAACTTGAATATCTGTTTTCAAGGTGAATGTCTGTTCCACTAAATAGAAGATAAAAATGAGTAAAATTTAGTAAAATATGTAAACTATGAAAGTATAACGAAATGATAAAATAAAATTAATAATTGGCTATAATTTTATATATCTCATTTAAATAATTGAGAATTATGTGAAGCAAATCTTTTAATTGATAATATGTTTTAACCTGGCTCTGGAAATTCAATAAGCAACTGCATGGGACTAATTTGACTGGCACAAACTCCATCATTGTAGGCTGCACACATCGGTTGCTGATGTAAAATGTAAACATTTGACACGCAATTTACGGCTAATAAAGGATGACGAAGTAAAACTGCACCCCAAGTTATCTGTTTTACAGTACCAGGTATAGAACAGGAGTCTGGAGCCGAGGGCCAAGAATTTTCATCACTTTCCAGACCTCGAACTTTTCTTTTCCATAAATATATTGTTCCCAGATTTGTTCCAGCAGCCAAAGTATCTATGACATATTTTTTATGTTTGAATTACTGATGGTTAATCAACTAATATTTTTTTTAAATTTTTTTTAATGCATATATGTTACCATTATTTTTACAAAAAGATAAGCTGGTACAGACTTCTTGAGGTGTAGCCAAATTTCCTGTGGATGAATTTTCTGCTGGAGCTAGTACATATGTATCTCCTGTATGGAGATCCCACATTCTAACCATTAATTCCCCAGTTAAAATTGCTAAAGTATTAACACCAGCCCAGCACAAAGATGGTCCATTTCTAGTCATATCACTTCTACCACTGAGTTTCACCTAGATTACATTGGTGAAATTCAATAGTGTCTTGAAATTGATTAATTAAAAATTTAATATTATAAAATTATTATTACTTTTGTCAACTCAGTGAGACGTCCAGTAACAGCATCTGATTGAAAGTGTCCAATATGCAAGCCCTCGCTCATTATAACTATGGAATCTCTAGTTTGATGATGTAGTAAACAATGCAAGGTAGCTCCTTCCATATTCAGTACTTGAATACACTGACCCTGGTTATCTATGTAATAAATGATACCATTGACTGTACCTACATAAAAGGCATGATTGTCTCGTTGAATAGGAACTGCAGTTGGTGCAGCAGTTCTTGGTCTCCAAGAACTAAATAAATCGAGAGCTCTTTCATCTCCAGCTACTGCTGCTTTTGCCAAGCCACTGGTTAAAATTATTTTGAATTAGTTAGTAATTTATTAAAAGTTTTATGTGTATATATATATATTTTGATGAATTTACTAAATATATACCTTATATCAACTGCAGGTTTCAGAGGAGTTATTTTGAAAGCTATGTGTGTAAAGGATTGTTTTATTTCATGATGAAACATCATCAGAAGTTGTCCCCTACCATCCAATTTCCACCCAACCATAGAACCAGCTATGTCTCCTGATACTAAGCGACCTCCGTACTGACTCCATTGCAAAATTGTCACTGGATCTCTGTGAGGAGTGACAATGATGTTAAACTCACTCGAACCCGTATCTCCTGGCCATATCTTAAATAAAAGAATTCATTTAATACTATGGCTATGTTATTACTTATATGATCCTAAAATAATAAATACCCTGAGTTCTCCACTTTCCCATGTAGCAGCTAACCATTTTCTTTCTGGATGCCATGCAAGAGCTGTGACTTGAGCAACCGAATGTCCAGACGTTTCGACATCAGGTAGGGGTTCTCCTTGATCATCGTAAATAGTTACAAATCCACCTTTATCTTGTGAATATGCAGCAACAGCAAGAAAGGGCAAATTCGAATGCCATGATGCAAAGGTACTGACAGAGGCTACCTCAGGATTTTGAACTCGAGTGTCAAAGTATAGTGACATTCTATATTATTTGTTAGCTTCTGGCATTATTCTTCAGCAAATAGCTATCTTATAACTACTTTCTTTTATAATTTAACATAAATAATAACACTCCAATCACTACATAAAAATACACTTTTTAAAACTCAACCAGTCAGTTTTAAAAGATCGTTCAACAAATGGCAACATTTTTTTGCCCTTGTTTGCAAATAGCACAATGGGTTAATTGATTTGTTCTACGGAGAGTATTTGATTTCGGAGCAGCCATCGGTGACCATGGGTGAACGTGAACGTAAAACGTAAACAAACATTTTTCACGAGAGAATTAAAAATGGTCTGCGCGCGCATCTCAAGATTGCGCACCACATATACGAAGCGCCATAAAGTAAGCTCCGTTTGAATCTTCGTATTGAATTCTGTTAGGGGAAGGTGGGGCGTCACGGGCACCCTAACTTTAATTTAAGATTGTATTAAAAATCGATAGATTCGAATTATAAAAAAAATTACAATAAGTAAATAATACTATTAAGAAACAGGATTGACCACAAAAATATTATATCGAGAGGTATTTTTTAATATAAAATTGAAAAATTAAAGCGCTCAGAAATGCTCTATGTGCCCCACTAGTGGGGCATAGGTGGCAGGAGGGTGGGGCACGAGTAGCATGGGCTATAATGGATAATGTGAGCTTACAATTATTGTTGCGTGCGATACCGCCTTTCTGCCTCGTGCAGCGAGGCTTCTTGAAAGCGCGGGCTATCGCGTTCGCTACTCCG
>UELV01137615.1:0-48264 GCA_900490015.1 Megastigmus stigmatizans
GGGCACAGGAACTGACACACTTACCCTAGCATAAGTTGCGGATGCTGTAAAAAATACGTTTATTTATATTTTTGTTGCAAATATTCAATATTTGCAGTCTGGAATATGCCTGTCAGCAGTCAGTTGCAATCGGTTTCTATCGGTTTCAATCCGCACTTTTGAGGAGTCGGACCGCGAGTTATACCAGGAAAACATCACACTAAGTAGCTATTCATTCTCTTCTGTTATATGTGTATATGTATATATTCTGTAGCTCTGAAGTTTGAAGATTGCATTTGGTTTCTTAATTAAATTTATTATGGAGAAACAAAAAAGGATGTAATTACGGAAAAAATATAATTAGAAGGCACTATTAAATATACGTCTATTGGTATTTGTATATATTGCAAGTATCAACTACATTTGAAGGCTGTAGTGGGCTTGTCAAGTGCAATCGATTTCTATCGGTTTTAATACGCTTTGAAACGTCTGTACAACGTCTGAAATGAGACTTCAGACGGCGAAGTATACCAGGGAAACAGTATGTTGATGGAGCCTCTGGACTCATGCTATGTATATATGTTTCCTTGGTATTCCTCGCTGTGCGATGTCTCATTTCAGACGTTGCCAGACGTTCCAATATACTATCATCTCTTTATTTAAGTAAACGTATAGCTACAATCTTAGACTTTTTTTATTAAATTATTTTTTTATAATAAACAATATTACAGTAAATTAAAATTTTTTTTGGTAAATGCTCAATATTTTCCGACATATAAAATAATTTTTTTATAGGGTAACCAGCTAACGATACATTAACATAGTTTATATTTATATCTAATTTATTGTGTTATTCAGTCAAAATCGTGTGTATGAATATTTTTTAATAGATAATTAATTAATTTCGAACTTTTATTGTATAATATACATGTACGAGTATATGTAGGCCTGATAGGATAAATCGGAGTCTATCGTATTCAATATACATTTTTCGCATTGAAACGTATACGCACAATGAGACGATGAGGCGTTGTAGATATCAGGAAAGCATCACGTTGAAATAAGAACTTCTATTGCTCTTTTCTCATATTTAGCATGTTAACTTGCATACTCAATTACTTAATTCTTATTTTACAAATAATAATAAATTCGCTTAAATTGACTTTTTAAAAGAAAAGTATCTTCTATCTCTTTAACAAAGCCATGAATGATTCTTTCTCAATTTGCTATGTATTGTTTATTAATTATTTGTCACTGCAATTTTTTTTTTTAAAAATCTCAATTTTAATTAATTTAACATCGCGAAAAATAGAATAATTATGAGGCTTCACAGAAACTGAACTGTAACTTTACTAGGCCTTTATCTACGAAACTGCAAATTTTCGTTAAAATCTTAATTTTAGATCTGCCATCGGTAGAATCTTCCTTAATACTTTTAAGATGTTATCTAGTTAAAGGTTGATGCCTTATCCATTCCACGCGACTTATATTCCGTGAGAAAGATTATATGCAGAGCTTGTTGTTATGCATAGAATAGATATAATATAATAATGTGATATAACAATCGTACGATTATGAATATTCGATTAAAAATAGATTAGATGACAGCAGTCGAATATAAATGAAGGAGAAAGAGTCTAAATCGTTTTTGTGTTTTCAGTGGAGTTGTCCAGTGCGGTCGAGAGAACAGGAGACTGAATGGATCCACCAAGGCTTAACTCACGGCTGCGAAAATGTGGTCTAATTATGATCTGCCTGTTAATTGGACTGTTCGTGCCGAGCGCAGCCTCATCGTACAGCATCGGTGTGGGCATCTCGGACACGACTGGACCTGTAGCCGAGGTCGTCTTTGTGAGTTTCCTCTTGAAATTATCCTATCAATAATCGACTGGAGTTCAACTTGTGAAAGCACGAACGTCGCCATTGAGCATCTTATTGCAAAATATTTGTGCTATAATTCATACTACTGACATAATATTGATTAAGTCTTTGATTGAACAAAGAATCTATTATTCGTTGATCATAATACAGAATTACATTATAAATATGTATATATAAAGTAAATAAAACAGCTTACTGTTACAATATTATAAAAAAACGAGCATATTTGGAATTTCTTAAAGGTATTATTAATATTACAGTTTGTATAATTTAATGTTACATTACGATTATATTACAGTTTTTGAGATGTAAAATTCTTCTCCCATTACACCAGAAAAAATACAATACTATAAGTAAAAAATTCGTATCTGAATGAATTACCTACATTCGCAGAATCACAGTGTTACGTTCTTTAATTGTTTAATTAATATTTATACAATATTAACAATGCAGTAAATGTCGCATAAATATAACTTATTTCTTTATCAGAAAATATTTGTCATCTAAAATTTTCATCTAAATTATTCACGATGATCAAATTAATGGTCAGTGGACACGCAATCTGTAGTTACAGTTATAACAAAAAATAATCATAAATTATCTGCATAATCTGCAATACAGTTATAACAGGGAATAATCCTTAATTATTTAAAAATACTTTCATTCGTTTTTTTTTATTAGTTATGTAATATTAATTATATTAATATAAATATTACAAGACTAATGGATAATTTACTCCAAAAAAGTAAAAAAAAATTCTGTCAATTTAGTAGTATTTGCATTTCTTTAAATTAAGTAATTATATAACCACTGTAAGTAGTGGAAATTGAGATTTTATGTGCACATGTAGCTTACTCTGCGAAGTTATTTTGTCATAGATTTGCTGTCAAGACTGACAACTTTTTATTTATGTTTTCACGAACGTAACTAATGCAGTATCTGCATTTTGGAAAATTCATTAGTATATCAAATTTAATTTGTTCATTGTAATTTTGCAAAGATGGGCTATGCAAAGATGGACCAGAAGGGCTCAGGTCTTCATTTGCGGACATTTGCGCGGTCGTTCATCATCGACGATGGAAAACAGAGGTTCGTCTTCGTCACAGTCGACAGCGCAATGATCGGTCACGACGTAAAAGCAGCGGTGAGTTCAGTATGCCATGAAATTATTTGCACACTATTATCTTTGTATCTTCATAAACCGAGCTCTAATTTAATATATGAAATATTATCAACGATACTTACGTTGGATTTTAATTAGCGATAACAATTGTTTTCATCGCTCATTTTATTCAATGTTTAATTTCTTTGATGGATATTTCACATCTATAAAATATCTTCTGTTATCCGATAACAAGATAATTTTATACTTTTTTATTTATTTGCATTGATCATAATTAAAATTCAAATTACCCATAATAATGAGATTGGCAATATTCAAAGAAAAGGCCAAATTACACCCTACGCTGGTCACGTTCTTGTTAATTGATTCCAAATTCGTATTTTTAGGTTCTTCGTAATCTCGAGTTGCATTATGGCAATTTTTACACGGAGACCAATGTGATGATCAGTGGTACTCACACGCACTCGAGTCCAGGCGGCTTCATGATGGACGTACTTTTTGACATTTCGACTTACGGTTTCGTGAAGGAATCGTTTACCGCTCTAGTCAACGGCATTACCAAGGTATTATTATTCAATATGAAAGATACTGCGAGCGCGCAAATTTAAATAGTATAATAAATGATGCACAATGAAAATGAATTATCCCAATGAATTGAATGTGAATTGTTTATTTCCGTTTCAGAGTATAGATAGGGCCCACGAGGCTATTGTTCCAGGACGCATGTTCATTACTCGTGGCCAAGTATTAGATGCCAATATCAATCGAAGTCCATTGGCTTACCTGAACAATCCTCAAGAAGAAAGAGACAAGTAATTTCAAACTGGATACTATACGTACCCGATAATTTATAAAACTCAACTATCTCTTTTATATAATAAGTTAATCAAAATGACGCATTACCTGAAAAGTATATTTTAAAATTAACAAGATGCATTAACGAGACTATACGCAAAGCTATATATGTATTATGATAAATATTTCGCATTATGTTATTTTAAGCTTGTTCGGTAAAATAGTTAAATAAATTTAAGGTATTTTCTTCTAAACTCTCTTTTATTGTGAATTATGAAAAATTTCTGAATCATGATTCAGATAATAAGTAATAAGTAGATGAATATTGAATTGCATGAGAATTGCAGTAAACCTAGATACTTAAGTCATCGAAAGTTTTAAGCAACAAAAGACTTTTTAAACGTAATTATACAGATTTCTATTCAAAATTTTAATCTTTAAATATATCTACTATATCACTACCATGTGCAATTAAAAAAAATAATTTTACTCATCTTCATGTTCATGTGATTACATAAAATACGATTATAAATAATGCGCATTAGAGAAATACTATAATGTCTCATACAACTGTCATAAAATGTAAAAAAATTTAGTCGGAATTTTTTTGCGAAATTAATTATTAAAAGTATTAAATTTCAATGGTATTTTTGTTCTTTGCCACGAATTCAGTTCTTAAGATAGTAAAAAAAGTTGTTAGCTAAAAATTAATTCTTATACTGCAGATTTTAATAAATATATATTTTTCTATTTAGGTATAAGTACGACGTAGATAAGGACTTGGTACAGATACAATTCATGGCCGCAGACGGTCAGCCGCTCGGCGTCATTAATTGGTTCGCCGTTCATCCGACTAGTATGAACAACACGAATCATCTCGTGTCAAGTGACAACGTAGGTTATGCATCGGTCCTCTTCGAGAAGAGAATCAATAAGAACTCAATGGTGGGAAAGGTAAATCCATCGCCGTCAGTTTTAAGAACTATAGAACCGGCGAAAATGCAGAGACAAACATTCGCATATAGAGTGTTGAACAAAACCTCGCCAAGGTGCTTTTCATCGACGGTCAAATGGAATAATTATATGTTTACCTAATTTGAGGCGTCGTTACGCACTTATAGAAATTCAATTAATTACCGTTACGACACGTCAACGTCGAGCTCGGTGTATTTGTGAAGTAACGCGCCGCGAAAGAATGCCGAAGTCTTATACTATAGTACGACCTGCCGTACTTTGATGTTAGACGGGTTACTACGTACAACGGGGCACTTTGCGAACTCCAGTTTTCAAGGCGATTGTATACAATATTAACCTTTCTTACTTATCACCTTATATTGGTGAAGATTTTAATCAGGCTTTCGTCTTTTACTGCTTATTATATTTTTAAAAGATTTTCATGAATTAAATTTGATTTTATGTAACTATTTTTACATCCATGTTTATTGTGTTCATATATTTTGGACAATGGTCAATGTTGGCTTCGGTATAATGTTTAGAAAAATACACTAGGCACTGGTAGATCAGTTAAAAATTATAATCAATTTGTACCAATTTTTATTTATTACATAAATCGAAAAATTAATATTTGCTATTACTGTGACAATGATTTATTTATGAGTCGAATATATAACTACATGAAATGAAATTATAATAGCATTTGAAATATTAGTCTAAAGTCGCAAAGTTAATTTTCGCAATGTCTTGTATTTACCAAGATCAATTGGTTTTCTTTGCTTATTGATTACAAGAGGTCAAGGTATATGCTTCGAATTGAATTCCAGGAACAGAAATTAATCAATTCTATTTTAACGCATAATCACAGGGTAACTTCGTGGCAGCTTTCGCATCAACAAACTTGGGGGACGTTTCGCCGAATACACGAGGTCCTAAATGCGAGTTTTCCGGTGAACCCTGTACTGTGCAGTACACGTGCACGGGTAAAAACGAAAAGTGCTTCGCTTCCGGACCAGGAAAGGACATGTTCGAGAGTACCAGCATTATTGCAAACAAGATCTTTAACGAAGCATGGGTAAGTTACCTGATATTTAACACTATTTTACACACGTTTGTGCCTGTAATTTTAATGAATGTAATAAAAACGCATGATTTGAAATAAGTTATTAATTATTTATTGTAATATTCGCATTGGATTGTTATTTTAAGACTATTATGAGTTATGTGACAGTTGATTCAGGTCTTTGGCTTTTAAATGCTTGCGAGTTAAGCTTATGTAAGCCGAATGCCGGTATAGATAAAGGTGATTCTGTCTCGAATGGAGAGCTTTAGGAAGCTATAACAGCGTGCCGAGATGCGAAAAAAGAGTATCATCTGAAGAGATTTAGATGTCTTATAATCCCGTGGGCACAGAGATATCTCTTGTTAAACTTTGTTAATCTAAATCGACAGATACGTATAGATATGTGCAGTGGATATATGGTTTCCGAGTGCAGTTAGCTATAAATTATTGACTACAAGTACTTTCGATATACGATTTTAGGTAAAATGAGATCTATTGTAATACGAACGTAAATCAATATACATAAAATTAAGACGAAATGTACAAAACTTGAATGGTTTTTTTTAGAGAAATGTTACTTAAAATTTGTTCAGTCAGGAACTAATATTAAACGTACAACCCTAATCTCATAAGATAAAGAGAGTATGTGAAAAAGGAGGGAAGTAGCGCACAAACACGAAGGGTAAAAAGAATTAGGATGACACCCCAAAGGAATGTTAAAACGGTCCCGAGGCGGGTTTCCCTAAAACTGTCGAAACTTTTAAAGAAGGGAGACCCACGGTTAAAATAATTTAACTACATAAGTCGAATTTTTTATATTCAATACTTTAGTTTTACAGAAAAAAATTGTTATTCATATTGTTGGAACTTTTTATTAATTGTGAAATTCACTTATTAAAGAATTCGATTTTTGTAAGTAGAATAGTGATTGTGAATAATTAGATTTGTGCAAGTACAGTAAAATGAATTTTCAAAAGTAGAAATGTGTCTTCTTGTCTAAAACCTTATACTTTACTTTTTACTGTAGTATATATGTCTATATTACATTGAGGAGTGGTAATGTATAAGGGATTTTGCAGCATAAGTATAAAAAGTGTACTTTAATATATACCCTACTCATTTTCATGAAAGACTAGGAATCGCCTAAAGAAAATTTAATTAGTCTCCCGGAATCAAAGGGTATTAAAATCCCTTTGATGGGAGATTAATTAAATTTTCTTTAGCGAATGAAGATGCGGTGTTTCATGAAAATGGTAGGGTATAGTTTAAAGGACACGTAAATAAGCTACAAAAAATCGATATTATGCATAAATAAATATTATATAAACTCCAATATAGCAAAAAGTTTTAGTAAAGTTAATAAAAATTTAAAAAATGATGAGCTTAGAACTCAAAATGATTGAAGTTATATTGTATTTTTGCTATCTACCGTTTTACGTAACTAGGCTTATTATCTACTTACAGGATAGTATTCGTAGATAAGGATAAATACAGTTCTCGAATCAAAAAAATTATATAATAATCGTACGAAAACAGTTGATTACTATGAACTAGATGTGGAGTGTTGTTTGAATAATCCAGATTTTTTCGATTTATATAATTTTTTTCTGTTTTATATTTGCAATCGTTTTTCTTAAATGCTCAATTGCTTACAATTGAAAGTATTCCATGATTTCGAGCAATCTTCTATTGGTGTATGCAGTATAAAACGGTATAATAGTAACGGATTAGGAAAGTAGCGAGGGGACAAGCAGTAAGTATAAACCCATAGATTTTCTGTAAAAATACTTTATTCAACTCGATGAAAAATAAAGATGTAGGCAGGCCAAGAAAGCACTCGGTGCTTAAAGTCGCCAGCCGCAAAAACTAACATTAAATAATACTCTTCGGAATCTCAGCTTTGACCACACAAGGTGCAGAGGTCAACAGCACACTCGTTAAGTACAATCTATATATATATAACACGTACACGCATAAACATTCGCCTAAATAAACATCCTCGCGGAAGTATATTTCTCCCCCTGCAGAAAAAAAACTCTCAGGGCTCGATCGATCCATCCTCAAAGGAACAAAGGCGATCGATCAGCTGGTGGCCAGCCAGTCAAAGTTTACTTCCTGTCGTAGTCGCTGTATCCGTTGTATCCGTAGCCATGGACGGGAGCCGCGTGTATGGGCGCTGCGTGGATAGGCGCCGCGTGAATGGGGGCCGGATGCACAGCGTGTCCGATCTTCTTGACGACCGCGTTGAAGCCGTTGTGATCGTCGGCGGTGTACTCGACAACGCGGATCGTGCCGTCTGGCTCGTTGACGCTGTAGGAGCCCTTGACCACGTCTCCGTCGCGTTCCTCGTAGGCAGATTTCACGTCACCGGTGTGGGGATCGTTCACGCCGTAGTTGTACGCGTATTTCGGGTAGGCCTGCGAGTAATAGACGAATCATTTATTTTACCGGTTGTACCGGGAGTAGGAGGTGGAGAAGGGATGAAAGGAGGACTGATTGCGATGATTCCGGGGAGGGTTGAAGGGTGTGACGGATGTGTCGGTTGCGAAGTTTCTTATAGGCGCGGAGGGGGACGAGAGGATGGTGTAAAGTTGTAATTTATGAGCCGAAAAGGGATGGTGCGGGCTTCGTTAAAGTTCGGCTCGAGCTGCTTTTGTTTCGTTTTGCGAAATCGATAGTACAGACGTATAATCACTGTTATTTTCATGCTGCACAAATATTCCATTGTTGGGCTAAATGATATTTATGCTCGGCGGCTTAATTTCTTTTAAGGTTGATTCCGCGAATAAAGAGTCTTTAAGGTTGCCTAATTGACCCTTTTATCTTAATACTCTGGCGAAAAGAATGAGGAGTAATAAATTTGGAATAAATTAAATTTTCACGCTCTGATTAACTCATTTGCTCGCTGTAATATCATTCTATCGCGTGTTATGTTTTCATCGAATTTGCATCAATTGAATGCTAGTTTTTTTTTTTTTTTTTCAAAGCTTGTCATTTCTAATTTTGTTCCGTTTTAGTAAACACATGTTAATGTCAATACCCGATGACTAAGTGAATGAAATCCACGTTGTAGTAAAGCTTTTCTCAAAATTCATCTCGAAGCGATTATTAAATTGCAAATGAATCCAAATCTATATATGTATATATATAATAATATACTAAATAATAAAATGAAACAGCGAGGAATGCATTATGTTGTAACAAAGCGAACGCTGCGGAACAAAGCGACTTTTTTACGATCATATTTAGTAACATCGAATGACCTGAATAAGCCCCGTGAACGCGTCACACAGTCTTTTCACAGCTGACTCGGTAGTAGTCACGTCCAGCTTAGCTCGGTTAATCCTTCGATTAACTATATACCCTTTTCCCCGACACTTATTCGCGCAAAGACTCACTGTCTGAAAAGGGTTCCGCAAACATTTGCAATGCCCACGTGCATACTAATGCGGCTTGAGAGGTCAATTAGTTCTTTTTTTTTTTCTCATCATCGATCTTATCCGTTTATTTATAGAACAAAAAGCTTTAACGCGACTTTGCGAATTTGAAGAAGAACCAACTGTAATCGTTACAAAAATACTATCGATCCGATTATTATTTTCTTCTATCGGTCAAAAAAAGCAAGAAAAGAAAAAGAATAGACCACGAAATCAATGCAAAAGTCTGGCTTACGTAGTGATCGCCATGATGTCCATCGTCAGCGTGATGCTCGTAGTTGTCGGCGTGTCCGTATCCACCGTTGTAGCCTCCGTATCCTCCGTTGTATCCTCCGTAAGCGTTACCGTAGGCGGCGATGGGCTGCTGCTGGTATCCCAGGACAGGTGCGGCGCCGTAGACTAGATTTCCATGGGCTGGGGCGAGTACGGGTGCGACCGCCTGTCCGTGAGCAAGACCGGGATAGGCGTCGATTGCCAGACCACCGTAGGGCACCAGAGGCGCCGCGCCCGATAACGCGCTGCCCGCGCACGCCAGGACCACCAGGAGAATTGCGTTCTGCAATTACATACAGACCCAGGGCGTCAATCGAATTTTGTGATGATAGCTTTAGATTGTTTGGGAATTAGGAGTGGCATTGGGATTTTGGAAATTTTGAATTCGAACTTGAAATATTCAAATGGAGCAATGTCGAATAGGGGGTAAAAGTTGCGAGTAGATAGGAATTAGTTTGATTTGATTCAAGGCGAGTTTTTGCGAAGCTTGCAATGGTTATTATATAATAAATTTAACCGTGTTTCTGACATTATTTTGAATAAGAAAGTTAATTTCTACGTGCTGGGTTAAGTATTGCTAAGGTTTAGCAAAAAAATATGTCGAATTATACGAAAGTTACAGAGTGAAACAATTCACGAATTATATTAATGAATGCGTTGCTGAACACGTGTGTTTACGAAAATGAAAACGGCAATGGTCTTTAATATCTTGGTCATTATTATGATCTGATTGTACTTGATGGAAAAGAAAACAGCGACGGTGGTTCTCGAGAGAAGAATAAATGTACTAGGAGCAAATAAATTCATTAGATCGATTATTTTTATTTGCACGAGTTTTATGCTCTAACAATGCTGAAATCTTTATCTGTTCTCGCAAAAGTTGCGATTGCAAGCTAATATTATGTTTATTATTATATCAAAAATATAATGTCAATATCGTTTCAGATCGATTAATATTAATATTCGAAAATTAATTTTGTCTTTAGCTTTGATAACACTTACAAAATTTATGAGATAAGTCAATAAACATTCAAGCTCATAAGTAATAAATAAAAACGAGTATAAATAAATTTTTATAAGCTCGTATATAGCCCGTATAATTTGCCCAAATCGAGTTAGAAAATGTCACACTCTTATGAAAAAAAAATAATGAAAAATAAACGTATTCCAAGAATGCACTGGTCAAGTCCTAAATGAATCACTGCTCGATATAGTACTCGAAATGTTTAAAATATCGCGTCTCGATCAAAGCACTGGAAGCTCGCGACCCGATCTGCAAGCTGTCTCTCCGCGAATCAATCGGACACAAAAAGTGCAGTTTCGATCGACCAGCTCGAAAGCGCGAATGCACCGACGTGTCACGTATATAGACCCGTACCTGGGTATACATCTTCTTAGCTAAGCACTGGTTGTGATCCTTCAAGACACACTCGAGAGACAGAGTAGTACTAGTTGTAAGAAGCGCAAAAGGCGAACTGATAACCAAGCCTGCTGTATGCTAGGCTTTTATAGTAAGCTGACGAGGACTCACCTGAGCAATGCCCGTGCCGGGGCGTGTACTCGTGCTCGTCGTACCTTAGGTCCTCGATGCTGCTGCCGCTGCTTGTCCGTATAGACGTGTCGGTGGGTTGGGGGGCAGCGGCCACCGTCCGGTTCGCGTTAAACGCTTTTGCGTTGTGTAATTCAAGGTCTGGTTCTCCGTCGTTGCTGCTGCTGCTGCTGCTGCTGCGGCGGCGGCGGCTCCTTTTTTCCTCATCAATGAAACTATGAAATTGTACTGGCGTGTATATAGCAGGTGTAGATATACGTGTTTCTTACCAAATAGCCAACTGTTTTCTGGCTCTATTATGGCGAAGGACGCGACGAAAGTCTCTCCGAAATACCGCGGAACGAGAGCGAAATGTGTGTGTGTGCCCGTGTGTGGTAGGGACAGAGTGAGAGTGAGAGAGAGAGAGAGAGAGAGAGAGAAAAGGCGAGCGCGTGGCCCGGTGTATTGCGGATATGTAAGAGTGAAAAAACGCACGCGGAATTTTGAGAGATGCGTGTGTATCTATTTGTGTGTGTGTGTGTGTGTGTGTGTGTGTGTGCCCGCGCGGCTAGTCGAGTTATGGACTACTGCTACACTCATTTTTTTGCTGGCTGCTCGGTGCCGAAACAACTGTTATCGCATCGTACTGGTATGTAGACATGTGATTTTGGAAAAAAAAAAAGAAAAGAAATTTACCGATTTGAATTAAGCAGCTGCTATTTTAATACCAAAAAGTTAATGCGGAGCCAAAAAGAATTACCTTGGTTGAACGGAAAATATTTATTCTGTACGTCGTACTGTTTTTGAAAATATTACTCAAGTGTAGGTGATGCAGTTCAACTAAGTAGCTTTCGGGGCTTTCAGCGGTGATGATAAGTAATAGTGCTGGGAATTTTCAAAGCATCTCATTAGCACTTAAAGTACAGCATTTTCAACGGTCATTGTGTATATATACCTAAGAGCGTTTGAGAAAACGTATCGAATGCTTCTTAGTTATAGAGTCCTCCATTTTTTCATAAGCTTAAGGAAAATAATTTTAGGTCAGTTTATGTTTCAAAAATGAGTCTAAGAAAATCTGTGTTTTGTGAGGAATGATGAAAAATGATCAAAGTTCGCGTTAAATTGACACTCAAACTTTTATGCAGTTAAATTATGTTAATTCTAATATATGATATATTAGTCCCAGTGAAAGGATAAAATAATTTTTGATCATTACAATATTATGTATTTACAAATGAAATTAAACAGTCGATATTTCTTTATTATATATACAACTTTAAGTTGTTCATAAATTAAAGTATCTGCAGTAAATTGATGATGGCAGCTTAGAAAAGAACCGTAAATTAATCGCAACTACAAAAATACAGCGATTCATCCTCCACTATTTATTTTATGTCCAACGCATAAAGTAGGCCACCCGAGTTTCGGTAACCACTGACCTAATTAATTAAGCAACGAAATGATACCGTGAACACAATAATGTTAATTCTCGTCTGGAGCAACTACTGGTGCCGCATTTTCAAAGCACTCATTGTTATATATCCTGCCATTAAAATAAACGAAGAAGCAAGAATCCAATAAATCAGTCAAAATAATTTCTCCATTTTCCTCGATTGCCTGCAGGTCTAGCAATAGCACATAAGGAACGTCACAGCTCGTTTCGCAGGCAAATCTCCTATATATATAATAACGTTTCGCACGGCCGCTCTACCGCTACAGTATAAAGTTCCTCTCCCCTTTTTTCGACATTTATGTAAGAATTCGTCTGCGCGATATACACATCATACACAGACACATACAAGTTAATTAACGGCCTCGTGCGATATCAATTGTATGATTGCGATGATTTTTCAGCTATGTATGCGATTACGAGAAAGGTCGAAGGATGGTATAAGAGCATAAAGCGGCAAAACACATCAGCAGCAGCAGCAGCAGCGTCTATTAGCCTTATCCAGTCGGCTAATCGGCGCACATATACATAGGCGTTACCCATAAGTCACCTCGAATGTCTCGCTCTTACAATAGCACGCGCCTGTCTATTAGACTATTTTTATACATCATCATATAGCGTTTCGCCTTTATTTTTCTTTTTGCTCGTATGTATATGGATGTGAGTCAAGTGCTTCTCGGGCGGCTTGAGAACCATTTTTACGATACGACTACGGCGACGACGCCTCTCGAGTAGTCCGCGGCGATTGTGTCCCGAGAGCCTGTGTGGCCGCGAGTTGCGGGAAGAGAGCTGACGACTGTGAAAAGAGCTGCACGAGGAAAAAAAGAGCACAGGGAGAGGAGGAATGAGTGTCAAGGCGCTAGGTCAGGGGTTTCCCATTTATCGCTGGGATATATATATATATATAGATCGATTTACCAACGGCGCTATAAGCTTTAACGAAATCGTTTGACTATAGTGAATTCTTGAAGTCTTTGACTTTTGTATCTGGGCGCGGAAACCTTCGGGGTACGGATTAATGTATGGATGGAATACTTTTGTTTCTGGTCAGCTATTTTCCTCGAATTTAATAGCGATTCTTATCGTTTGGTGGAAAATCCTTTTACGTTGGACAGACGCAGGAACATTTAAAAGTCTATCGAAGAATCTGAAATTTTTGGTGCGTGCGTGTTTGTGTGGAGGATGAAAAACGAAATGAGATTTTCGTTGACGCAATGCGGAAGAGTGTATACGCGTTAAAATTGTAGCAAAACAAAGATAGAGTTCTATTACAAGATCAAATCCGTGATCGAATCCGCGATATTGCACGTATTTTTTTGTAAGGTTTTCCATTCGAATGACGCGCTACTTCTATTATTCATTGATTTTCAACTATGGACTCATGTTACCTTTACCAAATTGACAATTGATCAATCAATCTGCATAGATCGTATCGTAATATAGGGTCTACTCGTATTTTGATTCAAATCTATGCCGTTCCTTTGTGGTACCAAATTAATAGACATCGAATACAAATTCAATTAATTGAATTACTTCGATACCCGAGTTATTCTTAGCTCTGAACTAATAGGTATATGCTGAAACACACCGGCAATAAAGCATCTGAATCAGTTTACCAGTTCTTACATCTTTGAACTATTTTTTACGCGGCAGCAAGTTCTGACTAATCGCGTTAAAGGCAATATAAAGTTACTGCTTCCAATATTTGCATGGGAATTGATTGTAATTGAGGTGGATGATGGGAATCCTTTGAGAGCAGAGTATAGCGCTTTAATAACGCAACAAAAAAAAAGAGAGACTCTTATCCTTGCGATAATGGGTTAAAGTCCAGTGGTGAGCATCACTTTTTTCTGCCTTAAAACCGAATGCGAACTCGGTTTTTCCGTCGTTAAGACAAAAAAGAAAAGAAAAACAGACGAGAGGAGTTCACTTTATCGTTGTACCGCGAATCGCGCGTCACCTTTATTCCTTTCTTATGGCTGTATGGACGAGTAATAAACAAACAACGAGATGTAGGTGAAGTTTCAATTTGCCAGTCGTGGGTAAACGGAACGCGCTTCACAAACGATATATATATATATATGATACGTATATATAACGCATAACTGGCTACGCGAAGAATCAAATCGTCATTCTCCCTCGGTGCGCATCGGGGTCGATGGAAGAAGGGAATTGCTTGGGATTCTTTGCTGGTGTTTATAAGAACAAATTATTTACAGCTCGTCATTTATTTGTTATTGGAGCATGAGATATATACCCTGAGGATCGTGTGTTGACTTGAATAATTTATGGGGATATTGCTATTCTCTTCACTTTCTTTCATATCTACGTCTTTCGTCATCTCGAGTATGAAGCAACAGCAGCAATTATAATATGTGTATATATTAATTATTATTGATATTCATTCAAATCGTGAAAGCTAAATAGTTTTGGTATCGGTTGTCACTGCTTTTATCAATTAGATATCAAATTTATTATGATTTTTCAAATTGATGTAAAATCATGGAATTTATTAATAACAATTTATCGCTAAGTTTACAGTAACTAAGTATATTTAAAACTTGGTATATCCTACAAATTGGGTAATACTGTTGGAAGGAGTAAAAAAAACTGTATACTGCATAACGCATTACTTAATTCCACAAACGGTGTATTTATCTTGGTAAACAATTTTATACGTGTGAATACGCACCACTGTCATACTAATCAGCACGTTATGATACTTAACGCCTGGCGTAAATAATGCTAAAGTTGAATTCTAATTTACCGGGTGATTGTTTCATAAAGGCTACACGTTTTTCATAAGCTATATATCTCGATGCATAATCTAAACGACTATTACTCGATATTTCTTCATATACATATGCCTACACATTATATAATTGTAATAAAAACATAGGTAATACAAAAATTTCTACAATACAAAGCCTTCGAATAAAAACGAAGCACATATGCTAAACGAATTTTGGACAAAATCCATAGTGGCAAAAGCATTAGCATCGAATCTACGCGTTGTCGAGAGCAAAAAAGCCACCTCCAACGCATAACGCATTGCTTCACGCTGACTCGCGGTTATTCCATCAGCTCCCGCGCGTTCTCAGCGCTCTATATATACGCGTCTACAACGCGCGGAAAGAAAGAGAGAAAAAAAAGTACACACACACATAGACGCGAGTAACCTTCTGAAAAGGATTAGACTGGACTGTACAAATTGGGCAAGTTATAAGCGCACAATCGATATTCCCACCCATGATCTCGGTCACATTCATTACGTCTCGCCCCATTGCTAGGAGGACAAACAAAAAAAAAGTCTCTCTTAATAGTCCGGTTTTTTTCATTCCTTTCCTCGCCTTGGTATATCCACACCCCGCGCGAGTAATGTATATATACATGGGTAGAGACGCGTTGACGCACGGCCACGCGATGCTCGCCGTCATGCGTAAAACGCAACAATACGTTGCGTGTAAGTATATGTCGAGAGACACTTTTTCTCGCCACTGCTGCTGTCTATATGCATACCGACGAATATAGATTCGAGGATCAGGGACCCTCGCTGATATATAGTCCGCAAGCTCTCTTACCAGGCCGTAACCCTTGGCGTTGCTATGGGTTACGGCCTGGTAAGAGAGCTTGCGGACTATATATATATATATTTATATTGCCGAGAGCTTTCGGCTTTTCGCGCTGCGAGGGTGTGTGCTCCCTACTTTTTTTCGCGCGCCCGCGTGGCCGCTTCGTTAATCACAGGAAATAGACTCTGTGCGTTACCGAATCTCAAAGTGGGTGCTTTGTTTACCGGGCGGTAGTTGTTGACCTGAGTAGTTGTGTTTCTTGGGGGTGGATACGAGGGTTGATGAATTGCTAGATGTACGGGGCTTTTCCAGTTATTTTTGTGCATAAACTCGTGTTTTTGTTTCGCGATATAATTAATAATCTATGATAAGATCAACTGTTCATCAATATTAATTATTAGCGTATTTTCTTTTATTCATCTTATTTATTCACAATTTCATCTACTCGAGACAATTTAAATATTGAGATCGCTTATACGCGTCCAAGTTTTAATTCGTACTTAAGCTTTTCGATGCTATACGCGCTATTTTAAGAATGAGACCGGAAAAAAATTCCAATTGTATATTTACGTCATATAAAGCCAAATAATAATGGAACATTCGGTATAGGTGGAGTCGTAGCCAGCTGACTTGACCTTGTTTATGAAACGTCGAGCGCGTATATCGTTTTATGTAGATCGGTGTCTTTAAATGCACGTATATCGGGCGCGATGTACAAATTGATTGGCAGCTTGAATTTGGCAGGCCTGTAGGCTTTGCAATAAAATATAGATCCTTGTATTATATGGCGGAAGCCTATACTTTGTTTTCATGGCTAACACGGAGATTGATGATGATTAATGGATATACCGGACATTTCACGAAATCTAATTGCTGGGTTATTTCATCAAATGGAAGTAATGCGGATATTGTCTTTATTACCCTCATTTAATCTTAATATGTAATATGTTACAGTTTGTCATTACTGCGTAACGAATGAATCTATGTAAGATTTCAAAGCTATAAAAAAAAACGGAAGTAATATGATTAATACTTTTTAAAGTATTTTCAAATTTGGCAGCTCAATATAATTTTTATACATTTTATTGTTCTATAGTTTTGTACAAAATTTCTTATCTCACCTATTGACACTTAAACATTTCATATATAATATAACACATCATATTAATAAATTATCTAAAACATATACAGATCCAATTAATAGTAGTCTTGTTTATCATTTATTTATTCAAAAAATGCCGATGCAGTATGGAGAAACATAATTATAATCGTCTAAATGCGTCCAACGCTCCTTTTTCCACTCTAGCACAATGCTCGGACTACGTCACAGAAAGCGCTTTAATTGATATTCCCGACCGTAGAACGATCTCCGCTATAAGCGATCTACATTCTTCGTCCTTAAACAGTTGGCCAAGTATAATAATGGCATTATTTCGCGCTGACTTCATTTGCACCCGCATAATGTAGTTCCGACCGCAGTAGCAGACCAAGTCGACTTAGTAGTAGCGGTACGCGTTGTAGGCCGAGGGTCGAAGCTGCAGCGACGATCCGTAGTAGCCGTGGTAAGGGTAAACGGGTAGTCCTTTAAAGCCGTAGTCGAGATTTCCTGAGGACGCGAAGCCTCGTAATAATCCGTCATAATACGAGCTTTGAACTGCGTCATCGTCGACCTCCTCCTCCTCGTCCTCCAGGAGTGAAACTCTCGGCGCGTCCGCGGTGTAAGGTTCGTAGCCGCCGTAGCCGAGGGCGTATTGAGGATATTCCTGCGTGTAATGGGTGTCAATGAAATAATTTAACGAGCTCTTTTATCCTCGCGAGAATTGGAATCTATTGGTTTTCGTCGGTTCGAGGAACGGGAGAAATTTGCTTATGGGAAATGCGGATTCTCTGTGTATTGCGTAAATTTCGATGTATCAGTTTGTTTTGTTAAAAGTGCTTTGAATACAAGAAAAAGAGAATAATTTCTTTGTATAACAGTTTAAGATTCAAACGAATGTTACAGGATCATTGTGCAATCAAAACTTTTCTTCATTCTTGGGATAAACTTGGATGTTTGCCAGACGGGCGTGCACGCGTGGTCGGAATGAAATAAAAATTACGAAAAAAAAATGGAGGATTATTAACATGTAAGAGAAAAGCGTAGGTGTGTAACTTATGAAGTTTCTCGAGAGTATAATAGAGAAAAAAGTGGAATATAAAAGCCTGAGGTTAAGCACACACTAAAATGTTAAGCATTCGCGCGGTTCTGCATTCTTAATTCTCCTGGAAGATAGAGCTTGGCTGGGCTTCCTCTGTGAAATTTTCATAAAAATGCGAATTTCCAAAGAGATTACAAAGCAATGTTTCAAATTCTTCGCATATTATTAATTTCAGTTATTTTAGGTCGCGATCAAAGCAGTACAATATTCATTCAATGTCTTTGCGATAAATTTCTTCGGAAAAGTATGAAATCCTTTATTATTTATTACGGTGTATAATTATTAATTAAAGAAAAAAAAATGTATCATTTACTCCCGCCTTATATTAAAACATTAAGCAGCATTCCTCAACCTCATATTCCCGGAACAATTTTAATTCATCCATAAACCGGATCGCTCCGCTACGCGAATACCCCCAGAAACCTAACCACACACACACACGTAAGCACGACCACTCGGAGAGAAAATGTACTCACGTAGTAGCCATAGGTGTCGGTATAGCCGTAGTCATCGCGGGCGTAGAGATTTCCGATGCTGCCGGCGTAAGCGAGGGGCGAGAAGGAGCCCGAGCCTAGAGTCGCGGTGACGGCTAGAGGAAAGCTCGAGTACAGACTCGAGCTGTGTGCGTCGCTTATTTCCCTCTTGACGGCCGGCAGTGCTGTTACTACTGACAGCGACGCCGCCAGTGATAGTTGAAGCTGGAACGACTAGAGACACGGACCGCAGAGTGAATTTGTAACGAGTCACACATTTTTATTTATTTTCTCTTTAGTTAATTGATTTTAGTTTGGGTTCTTTTTTTTATCGAAAATTGAATAATTACAAAATTTAGAGCTGTATATTTTAAATCTTCAGTAATAATAATATCTTAATGTAAAATATTGATCTTCGCGTACTCTGGTAATAATAAACAATAAAGTATTTTATTACTATGCATTACATTCAATACAATTAAAAATTTTCAGTATAGCAGTTTTGAATAATATAACTTTTAAATTTAAAACATTTACAGCGATAAAAATATTGCCCTTGTTATTCATATGCAGTCCATTATGTGATCTATATTTTACAAATTTATATTACTGCAGGTAAACAATGTAATTACGAACATCTAATATTTGCTTGTATTATTGCTAACTAAAGTGGATTCTATAATTAAGTAATTAAAATAAATATATTCTAACCTTAAACATTGCGTTTAGCTATGACTGTTTATTCACTAATGACATACGATAAAGTCCGCAAATGTGATTTATATACTTTGAGCAATTAAAAAAATTCGTTCGGATCTATATTTTGTCGAGTGTCATTGAAGATTTCTCTTGTGCATAATAGAGGCAAAAAGTGACTCAAGTAATCACACAAGTAATATGCATACGTGACGCAGAACTGTATGATCTAAATAATAATTGTAAATAAATTAATCATTGAGTAGAAGCCTAGTCATAAAAACTATTTTTAAAAATGTATTATTATAGCTCTTCATTTCATTTATACTGAATTGTTGATTAATAAATAGTTGCTAAAAATTGTTGCTTTACTGTTACGAAAAGTGACAGATCTACGATAAAATTGTATAAACCTATTGTTATATTAAGAATCAATCGTTCTTTATTGTAAAATGATATCTAAAGTAATTAATTATATATTTTAATCGTGTACAGTTAAAAAATCGAGCAAACTATATATTGAAATTGTATAATACTGAAAAGATTTTTCACAAATTTATTATCATACGCCATACTCAAACTGAATTCAAATGCGAGACCTGTATCTTTCTATATTTCATCGTTCACCCAAGCGAAAAAGCGAAAAACTATTCAAAATGAAAGTTACAAATTCATATTTGTCATTCCGTGCACAGTTCCATCCAATAACTAGGAAAACCCGGCATACACACACACACACAGTCAAAAGGAGCAGCATTGCGCGCGTTATATAACATTCAAAGCAATAACTCGCGTCAACATGTATACGAGACGAATCATGAAGCATCGCATGCACGGCCACTCGCAGTGTTACTCGCCTCCTAGCTTTGCGCAAGAAAATCACAGAAAGAAAGTTTACGCTATTCGTGTATACATATACCTGCACTGCTTATCCTTCCGAAGCTCGCCAGTTCATCCATTCTGCGGCTTTTCTCACGTTTAAAATTCAAAGTATTCCGCAGGGCGCTTGAACGAGCGCCTCTTAAACCCATTATGTTAATTTCATTAACGACAGGCTCATAGTCGCGTCTTTGAGAGCTTCGCCTCACCGCGTGCAGTTGACTCCTCTCCCATTCACTTTTATACGACGCGCAATTGGAGCACACTCTTTTATTTTTTCCCTCAAGCGCTCATCGGCCGATGAGCGGTCTTATAAAGCGAGTATATTTACATGCGGCTTGGTATATATTGTATGCAGACACAACTGTTACGTCGTGGAAATGATTAGCGATGTGCTTCGTGCGGCGATATCCTGAGTTATATGAGGGAAGATTTGGAATTGATTAAAGGCTTATCTTGGTACAGTGTGCGCCACTTTCGTTTCATTTCGCGTACCACTACATCGAATTGTATAGACATGTTTTTATATACTTACTAGTGAACATTTATATTACACGTAAAGTTGTATGTTGTATCAATATTTATTTTATGTTTTTGTACTGAACTTATAAACTCAAGATAAATAATAAAAGCCAAAAAGGAATTATTATAAAGAATATAAATGGACAATGTTTGTATAAAATTTCTGTTATATAAAAACCAAAATAGTGTTTATCGCTAAACTACATTAACTATCATAAGCTTAAAAAGTCATCTATTTTACGCGCTTATCACTCAACTTTATATATGTATATCTATATATATAAATCAGTTCTCCAAGAAACTGCAGGAAAAATGTTATTTCCCTCGGTTTCACCACTAATTATGCGCATTCATAGAATTGGCATGAAACAAGCTCGCAAACTAATCAGAGCCGCGCTCCACATTTATATTAAACCTTAATTCAGTCGGGGGCCGCTCCATTTGTTCGAGATCACGAACTCTCGCACGCGTGTTCGCGGCAAAAAAGGCGTCAGAACCCGAGCAAACGTGCAAGTATTGTATATGCGAACTTGACGCAACGCGGCATGTGCCCTGGTCTTTTTTTCTCACACCTCCGCAGCTCGAGTCGCGTCGGCGAGCGAGGAAAGTACAAAAAGTCAGAGCGAGAGGTCCTTCGAATGTGACATTTCTCAAACGTACGGCGCCGCGTTCCTTGAGGTTGCGTTTCGAAAGCGTCCTTCTAAACGGATGACAACGGCGTCGGAAGGTGTCAAAGCGCCAACTGCTTCGTGAACCTTTATATATGTATATTCTGTGTGCCATGGCGCGCTTTGCTCCAGTTACGCAATATAGCGACGAAGAAATGGGTCTCTTTTTACAATAGCCTACATGTCTCTCTCTCTCTCTCTCTCTCTCTCTCTCTCTGTCCTTCTGCTTATTTGTGTTTCTGCTCTAAAAAGTCAAGAGCTCAAATTTTACTTGTAATCCAGTGATTGTCAATATGTATCAGGTTGCAGGGGAGATCGAACGGCGTGGTTCAATAGCAGTTTCGACGATCGTTCTATATAGGATTGCGTTGCAGTGGAATATTTGTATATAGGATGCGTGGTACGCAGAGGCTGAATGCATATAGAAAATCTTTAGGTTCGTGTATTCTGCAGATCTTTTTTTTTTGGCTTTTTATTGTCGCACGTGATGGAAAATTGTACATAAACTTTACAAAAATAAACTTTTTATTACACTTTTTTTCTTTTCATATATGTATATAGATATATGTATATTGTTACAATAGATACATGAATATAAATGCGCATTTCCTATATATCCTCCAGTTTGTCTCGGTCCGACGCAGCTCGTCAACGTCAATGCAACACACGCACGTCGTTTTATACGTCCCGCGGATCGTTCCAGAGTCGATAACGCATAGCATTTTACCCAAGAATGTTAAATATTTATAGTGATAGTATATATTTATAATATATGACGTACACACGCAGTGCACCTAAGTACAAAACAAACAGACAAGCTCTTACCTATATAATTATTGTAATATTAATTATTTATAAATTAAATAAAGATCGGTTACGTCTCTATAAAGCTACAGAAACTGTTACGTATAATTAGGCTCGGAGGCGCGCGACGAAATATCTATATAAATGCTTTCAAGTCATAAAAATCTATGATAAAAGTGCGAGAGAGGGAGAGAGAAAGGATAAAAAAAAGAGTCGAGAGTAGAGCGATACAGGGAGAGACACGTACACGCGTACCGTATTCCGTCCACTCCTGAACGCTAAAAGAGTAATTTCGATTCTTAATGAGCAGCTCTTTTCCTCTACTGGGAGAAAATACTTAATTTTTCTTTTTACCGTATATCCTATAAGAAAGCCCTCGCACCGTCTTGTCTGCCAGTGAATCATCCTCGAAATCCTTTCGTGCAATCGATTGTGATGGTTTTTATGAAATTTTTCACGAACAGCGAGGGAAGACGCTACTCAATGAGATCAATGAGAATAAAGAACAAGAGAATAAAATATTGTCTCTCTCCCTCTCTCGGCGTACTTGTGTAAAAAAAGTATAAAAAATAGTAAAAAAATATACTATATATATATAGTTACTCTCGAATGTCGGTAAGCTAACGCCACCTTACGCATTACTTCACTTTTAAATTCGCGATATTGCGAGCCTTCTTTTTGAACTATATGCATATTTTCTCCAGCGCAAGAGTATCTATTGAAACACCAATCCATTTTCCGCGAAAATCTTCTGCAATATATCCTCGTAACTTATTGGAGTAAATATTTTGTCATTTATATGCATTCTGAGTGTACTTTAACAAACTTTTTACCCCGATAAATTTAAATTCCATTTCATTATTGCACGATGTCACTTATTGCTAGTGCCTGCCAAACTTTATATTATTGGCGTGTATCACCCGAACGGTCCAATCCGTCTTAACCAGAAATCCCCCGTCTCAATAGAGTTACTCTCGCGCCACGGAAAGCTCAATTAAAAATACATATATATATCTAAACGGGGGGGGTGGTTAGGTTGTCGCACGCATAATTTTGTACATGGGCGAGATGGCCGTTATGTATATATTATAGTGTTAGCCGGCTCTTAATGGAGATGCTCGTATCCGTAGTAGTCGGGCGCGTGATGGACGTACTTGGGCACCGGATGGTGCGGATGTAGCTGGGGTCCGACCTTCTTCACGACGGCATTGAAGCCGTTGTGATCGTCCGCCGTGTACTCGACGATTCTCACACTGCCGTCGGGCTCGTTGACGCTGTAGGAGCCGTGGACTACGTCGCCGTCGCGCACCTCGTGCTGCGTCTTCACGTCACCGGTGTGCGGATCGTGGACCCCGTAGTTGAACGTGTACTTCGGGTGCGACTGTAAATTCCAGAGTAGAGATTTTCCTTTCGTGAGAAACAGCTGGTATATATATTTATATAGGGTGAAAGAGAAGGTGGTATTATATTTCTCACACGTTAGACGGATCATTTTTAACGTCTGCGTATACAAACGCTATTTACCTCGAGTTAATTGCACTTGCAACCCAATTAAAATTTGTTTTTCATTTATTCTATTCAAACTCGGCAATCTTTCTATGTCAGGTGCATTGTCAGGATGAGCCACGGTATACAAATGCTAAGCAATATATTTCACTTGAATCAAGGTCTGTATGAATTTGGAACGCGGGACGGGATATAACATTATAATGTGCGTATAGAGCGCAATAATAGTGAGAGGAGCAATCTAGGAGCTAGACGTCGGCCTTTTTCCGTGTTTATTATTATCCTCGCGCAGAAAGCATATAAGGACGAACGGCGCGGCAATGGACTTTCATGTTTATCGCGAAGCCGATAAAAATAATCATGGCAGCCGCGCATGAGGAAGGAAAAGAAGGGATAAAAAACGGAATAAAAGAAATAGAAGCTGGATTGCATCCGCGAGAAATTATACCTACTTTGCGAGCGACGCGCGTCGTAAAGGAGAAAGAAAGAGAGAACGCGTTGCGACATTGACCAGCATATATATGTATATGCGACTGTTATAATAATGCGGCTCTTGTGTGATTATGATTATTCAACCTACGAATGTGCGTGTATGTGTGTGTTACGGTTTACGACGCTCTTTCGCGCAGTGTTGTTACACGTTACGGCTGTATACACACGGACATTTTCGTAATAGCTGCCACGCGGCGGCCGCTAAAGATGTAGAGAGCGAGGAAGTTTATTATACGTGTTACCGAAGTGCGCGCGTGCTAGGCTCTTTGGGTTTGTAGAGGATCTGGTGGAGAGGCGTGTAACGGGCGTTAAACTGAGTTATATATATATATATATATATATATGTGGAATGAGAAAAGGGGATTGCGCGACCTTTCGAGGTGGGAAAGATCTCTGAGACTTCGGTGCTGGATTTTCGTGATTACCTTTTTTTTTTCGCGAGATTGCGAATCTAAGGGGTATGTGATCCTCGGTGTAAATGTACGGTTACGAGCAATGTTAAATAATTTACTTGGCAGATAGGTGGATTACTACAAGTGCCCTTATTTTGATTTTTATCCGCAGTGAAGTACAATGTTCTAAAAGAAAATTTAAAAATATAGAGATAATCAGTGTACCCTATATATTAGTATGTGTATCGGTATACGAAAACAGGAAAAGTTATTTACGATATGTTTTTTGGGCGCTACCTGATTCGATCCTTCGCACGATAAAATATATAGGTATAATGGAACGCAGTCCTTCAACCTACTTATCTTCTGCTTTGATCAAGAAGGTTATATAAAACGCATGAGTTAATACTGATAGGAAAAAAAAACTCATTAGTTGAGACGTATAATCGAACCCATATGTTGTACAGCTAATAAATAGCAATATGTATATGTCACCCTAATCCAATAAATTGTTCAACAAAATTTCAGCACTTGATTCAAAATGAAACGATAGCACAATCGAATGCGAAATACTAGTTATTGATTCTTCAACTATTTCCAATACGATATAGTCAACATAAAAATGAACACTGCAAAGTAAAGTTATAAATATTCCCTTTAGTGAATCGCGTAGAAAAAGACCAATGTGAATCTTGTATATATCTTATATCATTATAGCTTTCGATATTTGGAGACTGCAGAGTATAAAGTATGTATTTGGTAACGAACGGCAGAAAAAAAAAGATCAGTTCACAGATCTTAGTTAACTGTCTTTCACGAGCATTATCTAATTGTAACTATACACGTCATTCCTCAAATACTTTCTCCTTTACAATGGAATTCCTTTCGATCCCGATTGTTTACCCATAGTAAAACGTCCCGCGCGATTCACTCGTATGTCACGACTTTATAAGCAACAGTTCATATAAAACAAGGAAATCGCAGAATTCGTTACATAAACTCTCTCGAGACAGTATATCGAATCCCAATGGATTTCATACAAACCGACGGTCTCGTATAATACGATAAAATACTAACTAATACACCGCGCAGATTGATCTTGAAGTGGGGAAAAAAACACACACGGGAGAGTAAAGAAAAAGCATCATCTTATGGATCTGAAACCCTCGGCGGCAACGGAAAAAGATCACATGCACTCCTCGTTTCCCCAGCCTCGTTGTGCATCTTATAAGAAGCTATATGGTAATAATCCCCGAGCTGTACATCAGCATAAATTTCGTAACGCCAACGAAACTTGGAAACACACACACACATTGAAGAGATTGCAAAACTACATCCTTCGCTGGAGCGTGGAACATTGAGCCACGCGCGCGCACCGTATCCTGTAATTATCAAGCAACACATATACAATCCCTCGATTCCCAAAGCCTCGGTGCTCCACGAAATCGACGAGGACTACGACGACGATGACGACGACGACGACGACGACGACAAGGTATACAGCGAGGAATTAAGCACAGCGGGACTTACGTAATAGTCGTGGTCGTGGTCGTGATCGTGATGGGCATAGTGGGGCTTGAGGTGGTGGAGCTCGTGTGGATCGGGCAGAGCGTGATGATGTAGAGGAGCGGCGGATACGGCGTGGACGGGCACGGCTACGGTCGGCAGGACAGCGTGGCCCTCGTGGTAGTCCTCCAGGGCACCGTAATCCCCGTAGATCTGGTGATTGTGGCCCCCGTTGTAGCCGATCACTAGGCCCTCGCACCAGACTATCAGCGCACCCAATATTCCTAGAATCTGAAGCAGACGGGGATGGATCATTGCTATTGTGTGAAAAGAGTATGGAAATCATTTTTGGCTGTTATCGTTGGAGAATTGTGTTTCAACGGTAGAATTAGTCAGGTACTGTAAGACGTGTGTATTGCCACAGGGTTAATTTTTAAACAACTTATACTGTGTCAATCAAATGTATAATGCATAAATCTATTAATTCGAGTATATAAAGCTAATTGTTAGCATATACGTTGTTAGCTCGTTTCAATTAGTGGAGGTTCTGCTAAAACACCATGATCAAATAAAATGTCGGAAATGTAGAAAAAGTGAAATAATTTTTAATTTATTTTAGTTTAACATACCTATAGATTATAGCCTAATGATTCAGTTATGCTAAACACATGAATTATCCACTTTTCTAAAGCACACGAATAACATAAAAAAAGAACACTGCAAAGTAAATAAATATATATGTTTTCCAACTGTTCATATATACAGACAGTACATTTCAAGATCTGAATTGTAGCTATTAACGGATAACTGCAAGGAAACTGCTACTTATTCTAATCTGCCACTACAATTAAATAAACTGGTTGCACGTTTTTGTTTGCTTTACATTGAGTTATTATCGTTGGTAATAAACGCGATTTCCACTAATCGTCGTAATCTCTTATTCCGAAACGTTGCATACATCACAATAACGCAGAGAACGACGACAAGAAGAAGAAGAAGAAGAAGAAGATATTATGCAGTAGAAGTCAATAGGATGAAAAGCAATCATCGTTAATCGTTGCAACACATCCTAATTAGTTGTAAACGCCATCCCCGCGCGTTCTTATACCATCCATAAAACTCCGCAGCCTGTATATGCATCATCTCTCAACAGCGATTTCACGCGTGCCCGCCTTCTTATACGCTCTCGGCTTTCGCGCGTTACGTATTACGTGCATCCATTATCGGACTATATACTCGCGGTGTAGCACGCTCGCACAAACGGACCTCTATCAATTCTTCAATTTACATGGAAACAAAAACAATTTCGATTAAGCGGTGAGATATTGCACAAATCTTACCTGTGCGATCTGTAAACGCTGCTGTTATACTTTTTTTTTCCTGCACTATAGAGTATTCTCTCTCTCTGTCTGTCTTTGGACTTACAATGTCGTTATCGGTGGGTAATATCGGTAACGGGCGTCAAGCAGTTTAGTCACGCTCCTTTTTCTCGAACGCGCTGCCACCGTTTGTCTATACGCATGCGCGCGTACGAGAGAGAGAGAGAAAAAATACACTCGAGTGTGCATTTCCGCGCGAAGCTAAACAGTCGTCCTTAAAATCCCGCTTATCTCACGTATTCGATCTGGCGTGCGTAACCCGTCGTCGCTGTATCAATGAGAAATGGCCATTGTAATGTTTTTCCCTCCCTCTTTGAGCGCGGTTTTGAAAATATTGGATTATTAAGCAATTACTTGGAAATGCTAATTGCGTATAATGAAGTTGCGCGTAAATGAAGATTAACGGTTGCAAAGTTCCAGTAATTTAGAATGAATTAATTAGTAACGATTTAATTAATATGAATTTAACACAAATTCATGATTGTTGATTAATATAAACTTTTAATTTATTATATTAATGAAACGACTGTTAATTAATATTACATAGTTATTATTAACAAGCCGAGTAATTAATATTTTAATGACGATATAAAAATAATGTGATCATATCGAGTATTTGAATGTCAAGTCGATAAATGAATAATTTTAAATAAATAAATAAAATAACTCTTGCAAGTAGAACTTTATTAATTAATTGGCTCTCTCGCAAATTGGTGATTAATGTATTATTACAGGTCTGGTAAAACACTCTTCGTTAGAATTATTGCTGGAAAAAATTCTAAAAAGAAAAACTACCTATAAACTACTGAAAGCACTATCTAATCGAATATGTTTATACTAAAATTGTCCATAAACTGCGGTTTCACTTTCAGATGCCAAATTACTGAAAAAAATACCCTGTTTTAGCTCTTCACTCCTACCGCGTCTCTTTTATTTATCGTCAATCTAAGGAAGGTATAATTTTACCTACATAATTTTAACGCATTTTTTTAGAGTAAAATTTTGTTTCTTTTTACGGTAGAGTAAATTAAATTGCTCTTTTAGGCGACGCGTAAAAAGCCGTTTGCTTTACTTGTTGAAATATGAAGTAAAACGAACGTAAACTTATTCAGATTCCATGCATTTGCTTCCGTCTCGTGAATATGTAGTTTCCGCATAATTTCATAATGTAATGCGGAGAATATGCGCGACGTTACCAAAAGATGTGCACACAAAAGCTTTTAAGACGTCAAGAAGAGTACAAAAAGTTTGCTTCCGCACTATTTTCAGAGATAAATCATTAATGAACAAACTTGCAATAAAATTAATATAATATATATAACATACCATTTAATTATGCTAAATACCATTGTTGCCGTTTCTGATATTGAGCTAAGTAAAAAATTTTATTTTAAGAATCTTCTAACTCATCGTTAGAATTGAGAACTCGTTTTCTATAGCCTCTAAAGAATAAGTATAAGAGCAGAGAAATGAGGCCGAGCGTATAATGACCATATCAAAGGACATCTTTGCCAGAAGTTATGAAAAATTTATTAAACTTTTTAATTGAAAAATATTTGTGAAGTTCTTCCGGAGTATACATTATCAATTTTTATAGCAGTTTTAATATTTATTTGATTGCATATGAAAATTTTAATTATAATCATTCGTCGCGAAAGATTGTAAATAGGTTAAGCGAAAATCTAATAATGTTGTAATTATATATAGTCTCTGGAAATTGTATACACTTGAATTTTAACTGCAAAGCCCATTACAGAAGGCCATGAATCTAAGCTTTGAAAAGTCTTTAATTTAGTAATACTATTAAACTAAAAGCTATTCGTGTTACTAAACATTCAATTTAATATTCATTGATCAATCTAATAATTATTGATTATTGGATAGTTTTTCTGACATATATTCAAAACTTTCGCTCCTGTTGAAATTAGAGATTTCAGGCTGTAGAAATTGCAATATTGCGGCAAGTAACATCTACGACAAGAAATTTCAATGTTCCTGTCAAAACATTATGATCCTTATTTAATCTTTCACTTCGGAGTAGGAAAAAAAATCAAAGTTAATTTGAAAGTTTCGTATTAGAAAGAAATAAAGTTGTGAAAAAACTTTTAAAATTCTTTTCCTCATTTTGCTTAACTGCTGAACTTATCAAGATTAGTATTCGACAGGATTTCTACCAACACTGATTTTATTCTTTCAAAGAAACTTTAAAATTGCATACATTTCACCCATTTCTGCATAGTTATACAATAACGGACATTTATTCAAATGCAATAGAAGCTATAATTGCAAAAATTATCTATTTCACTTTTACACTTTTTTGGTACCAGTATAAATTTTGTCAACACAATTAAAATAAAAAAATTCTAATAATTTTTACATTCTTAAACTATACGATGCCTAATATACTTTGTACAAACGCACTACATCTTATTCCGCAAATCTTGCGTAACGACATATAGAATTATAGATCCTAATAGAAAGCACATATGCCTCGTTGACACCGCACACCATTGTATCGCCGCGCGAAAAGTGTGCTAATTTTTCCTAAACCTATCTACAAAGATCCGACTGTATAACGTTTAAGCGCTAGAAGAAGGAAAAAAAAGGTCTTGAATCTCTTATCTACCTCGACAATTGGTTCCAGCCATCGCCGCGGCAAACACAACGGCCCCCAGTGTTCAAAACTGAGCACAATACTCAATGGCTCCCATTTCCTCGAGCACCTCGTATACATAAATTTCCCAAATGTCTTTATTTTTTTTCTTCACCTCCTAGTCGCGCTCCTCACTATACAGCTTCCTGCTACCCTCCCTCTACAGATAGCCAGCTTAATTGTTCTCAGCGGCTATACGGTATATAGTATATACGGATGTATGAAATTTATTCGCGCGCCTGCAACCGATCGTTTCTTCCGCACCAATGCGCCGTATATACTGTATACTCATATATATACACACTGTTTCGGCTATGCGTGGCGACAACAATGAACGGAGAAGGAAATACACACGCGTATACGTATAGAGGCCGGAAGTTGAGCTGTAACACGGATCTTGGCAAGTGGGCAGAGAGTCGCGGGAAAGTCTATTTGCACCGGCTGCTGGCACGCGTGCGATTTTCATAGTGTGTGTGTGTGCGGACGAGAGAAAAGGAAAACGCCACTCGCTTAGGGATAACGAAAAGTAACGGCGACTTGCATAAATTTTCATCGCCACTTCGACTAGAGAGAGAGAGAGAGAGAGAGAGAGAGAGAGAGAGAGATATTTTAAGAATCGTAACTTTATGCATTATTAGTTCCGAGAAGAAAGATTCTGCGCTCGCGCTCTTCTATTTTCTTTCTCTCTTCGAATCATTGCGCTCTTTGTTTTCGAGTTCTGGCTCGCGCGTCGGAGAGCTTTCCTTTTCGGCCTGTGAGTTATTGAAGGTTTACGAGCTTGTCCATAGCGTAAAGAGATTTCCTTGTGGCTTTGGCTTATGGATTCTTTTGTACACGCGGTATTAGTTCGCGTACAGACGAGAAGACGAACGGCGCTTTAATGAAATGTTTTATGACGTCAAGAGAGGCAAGCTTTAGTGCGTAATAATCTTTTCTCTTTGTATATTATCATGAGTGCATATAATGTCGCGTATAGCGGCGCTTTGTGGTAACCAACCGAAACGCGGAAGATGATTAATCATGAAACGAAACGAGATACGAAAATGTATAACGAGTACGATGAGATCTGACTATACATATATATGTCTGCAAAATAAGCCGGATTATGTTTTTGCATTTTAAATTCTGTAAATATTGCGCAAAATAAATGTGTGCTGAAGGATCTTTTAAAATCTGATGACTAATTAACCTTGCGAGCTTGTATTATTCCTACCGACATAATGGAAAATTAATAGCAAATCAAAGGTCAAGTACGGTAATGCACATTAAAAAAAATTCAATAAAAAAAGAAATTCACGCAACAATTGAAAATTCTCGATACAAAGCCGCTCTCGAAACAATAAGTGTAATAATTAGCTACCCCGTTCCCGAGGAAGTAGTTCATTAAAATTCTATAGCGAAAGAAAAAAAAAGCGAGCGTGGCTCTCCCGGCTTTTTTGTCAAGGTTCCGCACACTTTAATGATGCAAAGCGCGGCAAAATGCGCGTTTAAAAGTGATATTGTGCACGCGGTATGAGCGCGATAAAAAAAAAGAACTAATATTTATTACGATTCTATCGTACGTCGCGCCGAGCGAGCGATGAACACATATAACATTTTTCTCCCCTCTTCTAATAAGGCCGTGTTAGTTGATCGTTAAATGTGCTTTGGTCGAGCAGAGAGTAACGCCCGCCTCCCAGACAGCTACGCACGACACATTTAATAACCTCTACTCTCTCGCGCTTGTCTTTTTATTTTCTCCGCAGTAACTTAACAGCCTTTGCGCTAACGAAAACGTCGATAAGGTGGATTATGAGAAATGGCTGTGCCGTATCTTTTGATTCGATTAACCTATGTGGCGCTTAAGTGACATTATTGTCTGCGTGTTTCTATTTGTATTTGAGCTAAGATATATTGGACGAGATTTGGCGATACTAAATGTTAAGAGTTACGAAACTACTGTTTCTTACTATCAATATATATATATATATATATATATATATGTTTTATGATTATGTCAGAGTGATCCTATAAGAATTTGGAAATTGACGATTATGTAAATGATGTGAATTATGCAGAGCATAAAATTTTTGAAAAATAAAAAGTGTCAACAATTTTAGTTAAGAACAAACCAAAAGTAGTAATAAATTTTGTGTAAATATTTAAAAAATTTAATTCTGATTATTGATCACATGTGGCAGATCCTATAATTACCGTCACCGTTATAAAGTATTAGTAATAATTTTATAAGTAAAGTTGTAGATAGAGCATCTTATAAATATCCTTTGCTTTGATTAGAAAAGAATTTTGTCTTACAATCAATGTATATTAAACTTAATTTCTCATGTAAAGTCTATTCTTCAAATTTATTATTTTCAAACTCCCAAAATTCAATTACTTGCTTTTTTTTTTACATCAACAACCCCAAAGGACAATAAAAATATCAACAATAATGAAAGCAAAAAACTGATTATTTCTACGATAACCATAAAGAGTTCGAATAAATGAAAAACTATGTTAAAATAAGAAACTTCAAGATGCACACACTGGACAAAGCAAGCAAAGAAACCCACATGTCATATATCAAACACACTTAGTACTATAATAAGCGAGTCGTATGGCTCCAAGTACCTGCAGCATCGTTGCCTCGTGCGAGAAACAGTTATCGCGAACCACCGTAAAAATAATAAGTAAACAACGGAACCGATGTTCGACGGAGAAAAGCAAAATAGTACTTGCTACTCGTTTAGTCTCTCCTCTCTGACTCTACAATATTATAATACAAAACACAGGCTTTCCTACGTGTGAGTAGCGCGCGAAGACACTGATAGCATCATCTCCGTACGATGGGCTTATATCCATCTCCCACCCAACTTTGTGCCGCTACCAGCGCACCTGGGTAAAAGAGAGGTCCCACCACCACTTTTCTCTGTCTGTCTCTCTGTCTCTGTCTACCGCCTATGCACGCGGATAATATCCTCTCTTTTTTCAGCTGCGAAACCCTTTGCGAGGGTTCACCTTTTACTTTTCTCCTTTCTCACTGTCTAGCTGCTGCTGCTGCTGCCGCCGCCGCCGCTACTACTGCTAAACTCCCTCACTTTTATCCGTATAGCCAACGACTCCTTTGCTGCTATAGGGACGAGTGCATGCATAATAGCTATATTATGTTCTGTAGCATGTTTTTCTTCTCCGTGTAGGCTTCTCGCTTAATTATTCCGAAATTAGGGAATGAAAACCGTAGCTTCTTTTATTGGTAAGGCGAATTGCGAAAGGGTTAATAAATTTGTCGGCTTTACAACGGCGCGTTGAGCGCGCCGGGTTTTTCGCAACGGCTCGTAAGTGGTAAATTTTAATTTGAAATTTTAATTTGTGTGATAAAACAAAATATTTTGTGCTGTGGTGTACGCGGGTTGACGTTTCGGTGGGATGGGTTGGGAAAGATTTTTCCCGACGAGGAGTATCGCAAGTATCTTAATCGCTTTTTAAGGTCGCGGGTATAGTCGTCATGAAGTGTCGGCATAGAATGTCTATAGATACGAGCTAAAGAGACGTATTTTAGTTGATTTGTGACTGATGCCTTTTGAAGAGTAAATCATCTGTGCGCTCGCCGTCCTTTTTCATTTAGTAATTTTAAATGGACATGTCGCTAAATGCAGTTTTCACACTGCACTGACTATACTAACGACGCTTGCTGTAAGATTTCGATTTCGATTAATGCACATAAATTGCAGATAACATTTTAATTATTTGTTGCTACTTTGAAATTCAATTTAATTCCATGTACAATATAACTTGTTCACAGCAACACGCCATAAATTGGATCAGTTATTTAAATTTTAATTAAGATATTCAAGCCGCCATCATCAGCGCATCAGGCTTTATTATCAAAATGTTAATTAACAATAAATTAACGCTATAATTCATTCATTAATAATCAATAAAGTATCCATCGATATACTCTGATAACAATGACGTTAATGCTGGTCGAGCTACTGCTTAAGCAATTTTTCACGAACCAGCGATATCAAAACACACTTCGCGCGAAATAACAATTTATCCGAAAATGAGAACAAAAAATTGATCCATCTCAAACTCCTAAATCGATTAGATAACATCATTGCGAGCGAACGAAATAACAGAAGAAGTACAACCGAATAGTTATACAAATATTTTCGCAGCCGAACGAGAGATATACCTATATATATAGAGAGAGAACTAAGTCAAAGAAAAGGGAAGGCGAAGTCGACTCGCGCAATTAGATGATCATAAGGAAGGCTTCATTGAAAGATGAGCGGTGTTGAAAGTGAAATCGCGAGCGTCATCGGGTAGTCTATGGAGCGCGAACGTCTGTCTGCTGCTCTTCGCCGGCTATAATACACGTCAAGTATCGTTTCGGCCTAGTTTCGGTTGGCTTGGCCGAGCGAGCCACGCGCGCATATCCCAAGGCGTGGTGTGTATATACGTATAGTAGGACACATCTTCTAGAACTCTATATTACTATATAGGCACTAGCGAGGAGACTCGTTGCGCGACACGACGATGGACGTGTGGCGTAACGTCGCGTTTGGGAATTCTCGCTGCGGAAACTCCTTTTAAAAAGAACTTCCTTTTCGTATTTTAATTTTGTCGAGCTTCGTAGGATTCCCTCTCCTTTTATTCTCTCCTCTCGTCTCGTCTCTCTTTTTCTTTTTCACGTGGAATCGCCTTTCGCAAATTTTGGTCGCGATGCAAATGTATGTGTAACGCCTCGAATGGTTCTTTTTTTCTTCTTTAGTTGCGTCTACAGTGTTAACTTAATTGGTTAACTTTCTTTTTGTCCGCGCGCTACGCGGAATCTGAGCATTTTTTTAACCGATGTCTCGGCTACATACGCGTGTGTATCAGTTTCGTATGTGTATATAAGCTTCTGCTTTACGTATGTTATTATATGTAAATAGATTTTATATAATCTTTTAAATTATAATCGGATTTTGAAATATTACATTTACTTTTTTTATTTTCATTCAAATTGAACAGCACTTCCTTATACGTCTCATAAACTGATAAAAAACGGCTCAATTATAAATATACGTGCACAAATGGAAATCAAGTGTAATCCAAAAGAAACTTAATCCACGAAAATTGGTGAAAATAAACGACGTGTTTATCCATATTCGGACAATGTAACGGCACATTATTTCCGTAATACTTGGCGGCACTTGTCATGCAACGGAAGACTCTCGCAAAAACGTCCGATTTCGTAAAGTATCAAACAAGTGAGAAGCGTAGGCAGTTCGGCGCGAAAGGTCGCGTGTTTTTTTTTTCGCTGCTCATCGAAGCCGCGCGCAACTATGCTCACGAATTTTCGCGCTTGACAAATCGTTAAAGCGAGAAATCGCGTCGCGATCTAATGCTATACGCGAGCCTCCGATGCGACGAGTCGCTGCAATCTTTGCATATCTTCCTCGATAGGAGGGCAGCTGTGTATCGAAAAAGTTAGAAGCGATTGAACAGAACACGTGTGTGCGATCGTTCGAGCGTGGAATCAAATATACTATACGTTTGTCACAGTCGGTGAACGTGCATATATACACAGAGAGAGTCATCGGCGAGTTGTTGTTGTGAACGTGAAATTCAGGTGCATTCGGGCGTGCATAGATATTAATTTGTACCTCGTTTAAACGTCGATTTACATATACGTAATAAAACGTTTAATCATTGAATATACAGATAGTTGTATATTTCATAAGAGTCGTTAAATAATTTCTACATTTTTTACGAATGTATTATATGACGTGTCACGGCTTCACACGTAATCTTTCTATATTAGGGATATTCCCTCGCATGGAAGCATTTTGAAATCGCTCAATGCTCCAGTCATAATATCTCGCGCGCGCGCGCCCCATAAAACTGTTGAATCCAACTCCAATCATTAAATGTCGCGAAAAAATCACGCCTCCAATCAAAGTGAAATCTCATACTCCAATTTATTATTCCCAATCTAAAAACATTAGGAAAAAAAAAAAAAAAAAAAAACAGAGGCCTGCAATTCGCGCGTACAAGTACCTCATCAGTGCTATATACGCTTGCATCTACATACACTGCATATACACACACACACACACACGCGTAGATGGGCGAGTGTTATCGCGATGCTCCGCGTCTGGCACTTATGAAAGAGGCTTGGACCGTGATGGTGTGTTGCTTGTGCCACTTCCTTATGAAATAGTTTGCCTACTGCACACGCGGATCCTGAGGCTTTAATGAAATCGCCTTCGTTCTCTGTCTCTCTATCTGGTACTGGACACACGAGCGCGAGTCCATCGACGTTGCCCAAGAACGTTTGTGCAGAGGTTTTAACGGCGAGGATTGATGAGCGACGAGATCTGGCGTGCAAGTGAGTGTGTGGGTGTGTGTGGGAAAATGCGATGCATGATTCGGGTGTAATTAGTGACGCACCTCGGCGCTGCGGCCATTGCGAACGCGCTGCAGCAGCTGTTACGTGAGCGAGTTATACTTATGTACCGAGGGGAAACGCTTGGCGAGGTGGTGCAGTAGTCGGCAGACCGTTTTCGAGAGATACGAGAAAGATGATTTGGTCAAATTTTTTGAATGAAGGATGCCGATACACGTTTCTCACCGACGATATTCTATTTTATTCAAAAAATATTGTATAATTATTCATTCGAATTTAAAATTCAGAATATCCTGAGTTTCAGAAATTTTATTATATAAAACACTTAAAAATGTGATTTTTTTTTTCCAATGCATAGCAATTAATCCTCTTAGCATTTTTTTCTCCTTCATCACCCAGCATATATGTGTGGAAACAAACGAGAATAAAAAAAATATTCATTTTCGATTTAGTGCTTTAAGATTATGACTCTTGCTGCGTGCGCATAATGGTGTCGCACGGCAAAAAACAAAAGAGATTTGAATAAAAAAACTACTGCCGATGGTGTAGTTAAATTTCAGTACCGCGGTGCAAAACAAAAGTATGTCAAACTTGACTTTGTCTCGGGTTTTTTGCTTAAAGAATGAACCTTCCCGCCATTAAACTACTACAGCCGCGCATTCCCCGATGCGCTTATAACTTTTCAGACTGCAAGTTGTTATTGCATTTTGCTCAGCATTCTCCGCAACGACTTATCTTTTTCGTCCGGAAGTTTTCGACTTTGAATGATCTTTCTTATGCTCAGTGATGTTGTGGTCTTCAAAAGAATTAGAATTATGTAGTATTGAATTAAATAGTTCTTCTTGTTTGTATAAGAGACTGTTATGCATCAAATTAAATTCTTTAGGACAAGTATAAAGCTTTAAATATAAAAGCTACCGGCTATAAGAATTATTTCAGTAGTGATGGACAATTTTAATAAATTTTTTATACTTTTATGGTAAAGTCATTATTATCTATTGTTCGTACACATGATGTACGTAATGACACAGTTTCACTCACGTTCGTGATATTTTACCGACAAAACCACCAGATTATTTTTCCAAGCAAACTATTTATTTATCAATAATAATACGAAAGTTGGAGCACAGTATAATTAACATCGAAAATGGCAGCTCATTGTTACACAACGATTGTTTTTTTCCCCCATCAAAAATAAAACTTTATCCTTCGCGTTCACCAACGAAAGCCCAGTTGAACAGCAGCAGTCATAACGATTCTCCAATTATTTAGTCATTAGCGCCGCTGTTGCGCATAAGTACAAGTGGTGTGTTGGGGTGTGAGAGTTAGACGATCAGAGCTCGATCGGCCTCGCGTGCCGCTATGCCTCGCTATTGCACTTACGACTCCTGATGTCTTCTTCCTCCCGCGGGCACAGCTGCTGCTAAAGATTTTTCTCGTTGAGAAAGCCTCGCGGAGTTGGCGCATTGAGTAATCCGCCAGCACGTGTTTCTTTTCTAATACGGGCCGCGATCTAAATAGAAGGAAAAAAAAACCATCGACGTTGTTACGCGACGTGTTGCACGGGCTTGATTTTCTGTGTTGTACCGCGGTGTGAGAAACTTACCGATTCTTGTGCACTGTTCGAAGGCTGGAAGACGCGGTAATGCGAGATATATGAATTTGTGCGCTTTTACACGGATTCACGTTGTATATACTTGTTGCGGAGCAATCTTAATTAGAGACGATATGTATATGTACGAGAAAGTCATAAAAATGTCAGAAGGATAAAAAAAAACTCCCGAGCCAATCGATATAAGATAAAGCTAAATTTCCTTCGGGAATTCATTCTGTCGATAGTTCTATTTTTCCCGGAATTTTCCCTCCCCCGATCGACTTGCGCTTTGTAAATTCAACTCTTTCTTTATTTTATCCGTCTATATCACCGCGAACTTTGAACTTGCAAAAATTACCAATAAAATTTTATCTCCATAATGAAATTGTGGGCTTGGCACAAGAAGTCAGATGTGCACACGTATAGTTCAATTCTTGCATAATGGGTGTTTCAAAGGAAGATCACGGAAAGTCATGCTAATGCGCTTATCTGTACTCCAGCGACGTAGTTTCCTTTGTTCGTCCAATTGTTTGGTATTCTGCAGTTCGCTTCGTAGCGGAAAACTACGTATGCTCAAGTTCTCAAGGTGCACGCGCCAAAAGTCACCTGGCTGATAAATTGCAGTTTAAAGTAAAGGTATATAAGTAGCGTAAAAGGATCCATTACGAATTATCGCACTAATGCAAAAATCCGCCTCGCTAGCTCGATTTTTCTTATTCCACACGTGCATTACGTGGTTACACCAAATTCGTGCAGCATAAAATGTGCCTGCCAATATAATGGACTCCTATATACGCAAGAGCTCCGTCGAATCTTACGCAAGCGTAATTAAGAATTTATTCACCAATGAAGCGCTAATCTATCTCAGAAAACTACCTCGGCGCACGATAAGTCGCAGTGAATAACGATGTCAGCGTATGACTGTAATATCGAACCGGATGTTTTCATCGGCCACGTTCGGCAGTTGTGTATATATTGGAACCAAGACACAAGAGTGTGGTTGCGCCATCGTCTGGTAAGTAGGTATACACGTCGCAACGCGATCGCGGGACAAACTCGCGAACTTTGTCTCTCTCTCTCTCTCTGCCCCCTTTTCCCTTGGGAGATCTCGGCGCCACACGCGAGGCGCGCATTCTCGTTCACACTCGCGTCTCCGTCCTCTCGCGGCGCTTCTCTTACACGATATTTAATCGACTTGTTGTACGCGAGTTAATATTGACTTTCCGCGTGGAGAGTCACGTTTGGAGGAGTTTTGCAGTGACCGTGGAAAAGTTGTTGAGGGATGTCACCGCGGCCCCCTCGAATGCTGCAGTAAATATTTTGACAAACTGCAATTTATATTCTTGTCTAAATGTTCTGTTTATCCACTCTTTCCCTATCATTTTTCATGTACAGAAAAAGATGCTTGAAAAAAGAATTCGCTCTACTGAACGGCAAAAAGGGAATATATGTCAAACTATGTGACGTTCCGCAAGCAGAAAAGCTCGTTGGTTCAAAATCTGATTAAAAAGGAGAATGAACAAATCCCTCGTATCCACTCTGGACTTTACTTCGCTTTTATCCTATATATATGACGTCGTAAAATCTCTCACCCTCCATTTCCAGCGATTCGCTTCACCATCTCCTTTCTCCCTCCTCTCCCCTCTCTCTCTCTCTCTACTCTCTCTCCGCTAAATCTTTTCGATCACTTCGTATTTCTCTCTAGAACAGTAGCACACACGTACACTCGCATATACGGTGTGTACGTGATTCGGTGCTTGTGTTGCGAGCGTGTTCTGCGTCGATTCGTATACAACAACACGGTTGAGAACGTTTCGAGTGCAGCTCGTCTCGTGACCGAGTAATGGTGCAGAGAAGCGCGCTGCCTCGAGGATTCTGGATTAACGAATGCCACGCGCTCGCGCATGCCGCACTTTTTTCTATCTGCTTCTCGTGCATGTACACACACACACACACACACACACACACACACATAAACTAGTTGTTCACGTGTTACACGAGAGCGATGAATTCGCCGTTCGTTTAGCTTTGAAAATTGCGGTACAGTTGATTGGGCGATGTGAAGGCTTCCTTTTTAGCGAAACGTCGATCGATGGCGTGGGATTCAGTTTGTGATATATGAGAATCGAGGGATTATTGAAAAATTATTAGGCATTGTTGTGTCGCTTAATCGTTTTGGAATTAGTACTTTTGATTGCATATTGGTATAAGTTGCGGATCTCTGACGAAGCTTGGGTGATTTTGCAGAGGTGAAGCTTTTCTTATATTGTCCGAGTAACTCTTTTCTCCGTGAAGAAATTGCAATAGTCGGCACAAAAAATCTTTACAATTTATAGATTTTTTTTTTAAAAAAAGGTCTGTACAGCATGAGATATTATTACCGTCGCGAAGCACCAGTTTTATCGATGGGTCCATTTTATGTATTCATAAAATCTGAAAAGAAAATAAAACCTTTTGTCACATCGTTTTATGTCAAATATTTTCCACTTCTTAGCAACAATGTTTCATAACGAAAGCTCCTCCCCTCCTGGAGGCATCATAAATCACTATATAGAAAAAGACAATATCAACAATTATCACTGCACCCGTTACATAAAAATCTCGCCATCCTTACATGAACAATAGCCATTCATTGACACCCGCCAACCTGTACACACTGCAATCATACATAATAACCACACACCAGCGTAACACTGACACCTCCGTCCGACAACACTTCCTTTCCTTTCGCACCGTTTCTCCTCGCACTATATACGCCCTCTCGTATACTATGGATGAGGAGAGATAGTAAAATTATTCGCGCGAGGTCCCGCAAAAGCGCGCGCGCTACATTTCTGGCGTAATCCACGCAGGAGACGAGTGCAACGATTCGCGCGGACTAACAAGGTTTCTTCTCTCTCTCTCTCTCTCTCTCTATCTCTTTCTCTCTGGGAGTGAAGAGAAGCAGAAAACAAACGCCATCATTGTCTGCGGTGTACGCGCTGGTATGTATTGTGCGATTACCCGAAAAGTAGAAAACGCCTCATAAATAAAAGTAGCGACCGCGCGCGAATGTTTGTTTTAATAAGAAACTTTAGTTTGGAAGTGTTTAGTTTGTTTTGCCGTGATGTTGTAATTGCATTTTGAATTATTTTACTTGTAGGGTTGGAATATTCGATAGAGGAGCCTTTTTTCTTTACACCGCGTATATACACAAAATTGTTTCCGGCTATAATTAGATTTTCCGGTATGCGCGCGGCTGCGAAAAATCTTAATTGTTTCCCGATAAATTTATTTCGCGGAATTCGTTTGATTACATTTACATCGGAAATCTCGCGGAGGCCACAGTAAAAGCAAAGCCGACCATTGAGTGTACACAATTTAATTTCTTTTTCGAGTTTTCAAAGTACATAGTACGCATTCTTTCAGAACTATTCAAATAATCGAAAAGCTCATTTTGTTTTAAATAAATATATCACGCATTTTCTGTATACAAGTACGGTGTGAGTTTGCATTTACGTAGTACGTCTTGAAAAGCTGCTGCATTTTACCTTCATCCACGCCCAGATATATATATTATACTTTAAATAATATATCTACTGGACACGAGCGTCCTTTCCTTTTGTCTCGTCCTCGGAACACCTTGTCTTTGCCGTTATTTGTTTCAAGGTGTCATACGCACAGATTTGCTTTCTCAGCTCTAGGATCTATTTCCACGCGTCTTCTTCGTTGAAATCTAATATTTTTCCCAGCTTTCACTTTCTTTCTGAGTGCTTCCCACATTGCAGTCCGCGGATCCATCTTCTATGTCAATTTTCGAGTGTCTTTTCGACTTTGATATAGCTGCACCGCGCGAAAGCTGATTACAGTTGGATGGGTCTTGTTTCTGGATTTTATGTCGAATGAAATAGTTGAAGTGGGAACAAAAGATAGCTCTTAATTCTATCATTGTATTATACATTTATTTTTCCTTTTACGGAAGATATAATATTGATTTAAAGAACTTAAAAAACTATTGATCTCAGAAACGGGTTATGTTTTCTTTCACACTTCACTGACATGTTTTATTTGAAACATATTCTCGCTTGGTTGCATGACCTCTTTTTTAAGATTGATTTTAAATATTGAAACTCGTGTAGTAGTATATGATTCATGCAACAATGAAATTATATATAATTAGATTGAATTAAAAGATTTTGAAATAAAGGTGCTATTTAAAATAATTTAAATTATCGTTCGATACCTCAAATATTATAATTAAATACATAATACAGAAGTTCACCAAGTTGAATAAGTAGTTCTTACATAATCAGACCAGGATAGCTCAAATCTACTGGAAAATCCTCTAAATTGAAAAACTAGATTTTGTACTCGGTGGCATTCCACTTGACTTCAATATTTCACAACCTGATAACGGCAAGCAATTTTTCGGATAATAATATTCCTCTTGTAAAATATATTTCGAACGAGAAATTATTTGAAAAGATATTTCAGCGATTGGTTATTTAATCCACCCAACTTACAACAGCATAAGTATCATTTTCAATTTAAAAAATCCTCCATGCACCTCGTCCAATACACATATATTACCCTCGGCTATTACGTACACATCTATATCCTTTTTCGACGGAATAATTAAGCTTAAAAGATTCGTTCAACCCCATTCAATTTAAAAGTACATAAAAGTAAGCCAAACACGTAGTGCCATTTCGAGATCTCACTTTTAAAGCCCGCGCGCGCGCGAATGAGAATATACCACAGCCACACGCGGACTCGCTTCTTTATACTTTTAAGAGTGCAGGTATAATTGCAGTTGTCGAGCGAGACGTAAACACCGAGCGATACAAAAGTATATATGTATGCACGACCGCCAGTTACCGCTAATTGGCGTCACCCACTGCTCAGCTTGCGCACACCTGTGCACGTACACAAACACATCGCGCGCGAAGCCTCGAAAATATGGCCGCCTCACCCCGTTACAGTCACGTGCATGCAGCGATAATTTCGATAAATCTACCTGACATTTCTCAGAAGTCGAGAATTCTCCTCCCCTCCGCGTCTGAGAAACTAGCTAACGCGCGGTAAATCGTCCTCTATATGCCTCCAACGGCGCGATAGACGAAAGAGCTTGGTATTATATGTATATACATAGAAATGAATGGGAGCTGTTGCGAGTTGTGTGTGCGTGCGAATTGTTCCGCGTGATGGCTTTGTGTCAGCATCAGCGAGCGTTTTCCAACTGCAATAATGGGTGGACTAATGCGGCGAGGATCTTGGCTTTGTTCGTTTGGCATTAAGAAAAATGGTGCGCCGATAAGAATCATGAGTATTTTCATTCGATGGAATAAGCCATTTGACAGTGAAAATACTGCATTGAAAACATGCTAATTGTTATTATTATCTATGCCTAAATTACAATAAAAGATATATATATATACGTTGTACAATTGCATTCCGTCGATTCCGCGCATCAGATGGGGATTTTTCCCCCCCTTGTCACCTGAAAAACAAAGAGAAATTGAAATTGGAAAGGACGAATGGGAGGAAAGAATTTGAGGCATCTGGTGTGTGCATGCAGCTTTCCTCTCCCGGCATTCTTCGCAGGTTCAATTTCACACGCGGAACGCCCAAATGCTCGCTCGATTCGCGGTGCAAGCGCGGTGCAAGAAAAGACGCAGCCACCGTGCGGTGAGAGATCGAGAGAAGGCGCCGTAACGTATATCGTCGATTCGCTTGAAACTCGGGGAAAAAGACAGAAGCTGGCTCGGAGACTCTCTATCTCTGCGCTCCCGGAGTACACACACAAGAAGAACTCAAAGGCAAAAACGTTGGCGGCGCACCCTAAAATAATCCGCTCCGAGCCACATAAACACGGACCACCGTGTAGTATCTATCTCTCTCTCTCTCACTCACTCACTCTCTGTCGAGTAGGGCTCGGCGCGTGTTTATACATAACATGTACACGTGCCAAGGATGAATCTCGAGGCTCGCGCTCCCTGCTGTTTTACTCCTATATATAACATAACATTCCAGGACGAGTTCCAGGGTGAACGCGACATTGGAATTATTCGGTGGGAGGCTTCTTCTTTTATTTCCAGTAAAGTCTTGAGAGACGGGATGGTAAACAATGCGTTGCACAAAAAAAAATGAAAAAAAAAACATAAGTTTTAGATAAGTGTGGGCGTGAGAGAGGACCGTGTATGAGTTTTTGACGTGCGAACGAAAATTAATTTACCATTAAAAGAGTCGTTTTGTAAGAGTTTCGATAAGCTTGAGATTGGGGGGGTTTAGTTCAGTTTAGGATGGGAGTATGTGTTAATGGCCGATTGTTTGGATTTTTGAAAGGTGAGATTGTGGATGATTGTCTATGGTTTATGTTCTTGATGAAATTCGTGTCTTTTGAAGGAGAATAAAAACAGTCTGCAAAAACATGTTTCGCGCATGTATATCATGGATTTTCTTGGGGCACCATATCCTCCATCCAAGGAATTACGTAAACATGTTTTTAGGCATATGTCATCAAGTTGTACTTATTGTGCCGAATAAATAGTGTAATTTATTAAAGCTCTTATACAATTATATGTAAATCAAACCTTCAATCGCGTCAATTAGATAATATTATTTAGAATTTACATTATATATTGAAATGCGAAGAGTGTAAGTGTAAGTAGAGGCATGATAAGTATGGTAATAGAGTCGAACTAAATCTAGCATCTATCTACTGAAATGTAAATGTCACAATGGACTTTTCAGATAGATATTTTTAATTACTGAAGACTTAGTTTCTTATATCTATTTGTGATTCATTTACATATAGTTTATAGAAATATATTTGATCAATGTTTTGAATTAAAACAAAAATAATAATCATTATATTTATTTGATGTGATTAAAGAATTTACTTAAAATTTTCTATAAAATGTATAAAAATTAAATTGAATCCGATGAATCTTCTTTAGCTTTACAAAGTCAATACGTTACGAAAATATACGAATCCTATGAGAATCCTATACATATACTTTAAATTAATTAGCTTATATTTCAATATCAATTCAATGTTCAGAAATAATTTACTGTTTTTAATTTGAGTAAAATTTTGAATAAATGCGTACATTGCGCAAACAAAGAAGCTATTTAAATAAGATGTGTAAGGTAAAATTCGATGATATTATATAAAAATCTTAAAGGCAGCTATTTGATATACGTTACCCAGTCGTTATCTGATACTCGATTGAGAATTCGAATGTAAAAAGATTCGAGTAGCATAAATTATGCATACAAAAATCCCTTCAACAGAATTTTGGAAAAAGCTGATCCTGAATTATTGGACCGTATACATAATTTTGAGTAAATTATAAAAATACATTTATATAGACAGCTTAACAAATTATATAAAAGACCCAACATCCAACATACACATAAAAGAAGAATTTATTTAAATCATGATAAACGAATCTCAATGTTACACTTAATCATCGCCCACAAAAATAAAATCGATATAGCAGAGAAAAGTTCTCTATTCGATATATAAGCGAGGCGCATAATCAGGCGAACGCGCGTAACACGAGGCGCGCGCACTCTAAAAGATGCAACTTCTCGTATAACTGGAAAAACGAATCCGGCGGCGCGCAAAAAGCGAACCCGGAAAGTTCAGTACTTCGGTGTGTGTATTTCTTGAACGCGCGGTGACGATGCAAAAAATTTCTCTTAGCTATTCGCTTACTTACTTACTTGCCCGAACGCGTCTGTATATGTATCGGGCGCACACACAAATTGCGCCCTAATTAATGGCCTTGCGCCGATCACGCAGTTGCGATTTAACGTATAAGCTTTGCGCTCGTGCATTTGTGTATCGGGACTGCATTCTCTCTCTCTCTCTCTCTCTCTCTCTTCAATTCGCGAGATTATTACGCGTTGCCTCCGCAGGAGAACCACCGCAGTATATATTGCGCAATATATAATTATAAATCGATGGCGAAGATTAATTAATCGATCCCGCTGGCACAGAGTGCGGAACCGATTTTTCTCCCCACTTCCCCCTTCTCTCTCTCACTCTCTCTCTCTCTCTCGCTCTCTTGAGCCTATCGATGCATCTTGCGCGTACATCGAGAAAGATTATCCACGCGCTTGTGTATAGGCTTTAAACTCGCACGATCGCTTGTGGGCATTTGCATGAACTCCTCTGCTTTCTTTCGTTCGACATCGGTGAACACGAAATTCGAGTGCTTCCTTTTTTTTTTCTACCGCGGCTTAATTAAAAGTTCGCGATATCCCGAGGAAGACCGGAGCGTAAAATTGTACTTTTTCGGATGCTTATGTTACGCTCGAGAGGAGATGACAGTAGATGTGTATTAACAGCGAAAAAGTTACACAGTAGTAATAAGTACTTTTACTAATTAAAATTAATGTGTTGCGAGTATTTTTTAACAAAAAAAAAAAAAAAATAGTACTGCATGTTTTATTAATTCGAGTATCCATAGGTGATTAAAAGTTCATATTAACTTCTTAGGTATATTTGCGTCAATTTTAAGTGTTATTTAAAAGGAATAATTGTCAATCGGAATGCCAATCATTATCTTACCTTTTTTATGCATCAACGTTAGAATGAAGAAGATACTAATTAATGAGCTTTCAACATTTTCAGTATCATGTAACTATAGGGCACTGTTGATTGAATTTCTTGCTGTTGAAATTGATTAAATCAAAATTGTTTTAACTAATTTCATAAAAATGAACTATTAAATGAATTTTCGTCAATTGATATTGCTACAAAAAATATCGATATATAGTCGCCCTTTTGTGTAATTTTCTGCCATGATTTATTTATTTCGTCCAATTATACCCATTTACAACGCATGCGAATGTAGATTCCAGAAAAGTCGTAACCCCCCCTTTGATACGTTGATACACAGCAGATGCGCTGCCAAAGTAGCCACTCCACGTCGTATCTCTCAAGTACGATATCGTTGATTGTGACTCGGATATCTGAGATCTTATAACCCGCCTGTATCGTATTTCGTAGCTAAATTGAGGTTGAAATGTCAATCGTCGTGGAACTGTATAAGTGAGCTAAAATAACGAATAATAACTTATAAATTTCAATAAAATGAAGTATATATATAATATTATAACTGAAAAGTAATACTTATTATAATTATTATAATTAGGTTGTATATAAAAGAATATGGCTGTGTCTACGATTTTCTTACATTAAGTTTTTAGCAGGAATTCAATAATTAATAATGCCAATAATAAATTCAGGTCAATTATCTCATATTTACACATACAAGTTTGAGTCACAAATAATTATTTTATTTCAAACTAAACTCATTGTTAAACTATATTAATCCAGTTTCACCTCGTAGCACACTCTCATCTCCTTCTAATTTGCGAAGTAATAAAAAAACCCATCGTATTCACCTTTTGTCTCGTATAAGAGCTAGTCAAGAGCTTTGATTTACGATTTCACGATTATCAACGTCGCAAAAGGCAGCAGTTAAACTATACCGTGTCAGATATAAGTATACTAAAACCTCAGCCCTTAGGGGATCAATGGTCTCAATCTCTTAGCCTACTTTCATCCCCCTATCCCATTTACTATACGAAGGCCCACATAAAAAACAACGCATCGTCGCGGTGCCGCCTCAGCAAGAAGGGCACACGCGAAGCAAGATAAAGTACATGTGTGTGCGCCATTCAGCGATTGCACATATATAGAAGGGAGGCAAATATAAGAGACAGAGAGCCGCGGAGTCTCGAGTAGAAATGTAGATCCTGACGTAGTACTGAGCCTCCCACACACATATATATATATATATATTACACGTACATATAAAGAGAGAGAAAATAGGACTCGTCACGATTCTACAGGCTGCGTTCTCACGGACGAACTCGCGCTCCTCTCGCGCACTGCATGCACACCCGTGATGTAGCCTTGCGTACTATATACCTGTATATATATATATATACGCCAACCAATCGCAAAAATATCTCACTCATTACGGAATATCTAATGCGCAATACGAGACAGGGCCCTGTGTCGCTATATTGTCCCCTTGCTGCACTTACCTTTCTCTCTCTCTCTCTCTCTCTCTC
>UELV01137616.1:0-13226 GCA_900490015.1 Megastigmus stigmatizans
TCTCTCTCTCTCTCTCTCGTATATGTATATGTATATGTAGAAGATTTGACTCTTTTTTTATTTTATGTGCAGTTTGCATCGCAATTGTCTATTCGTGCAAAATCTTGGAAATCGATCCTTTTTATACATATATAAACTATATAATAAAACAATTGACGCCCAAGTCAAATAAAAGATACCGATATAATAAAATGACTTGAATTTATTGCAAATGCAAAAAATTAATTTTCATTATTTTAATTGTTTAAACAATAATTACTTAAACATGCTATACGAATTACGTAGTCTTTTTACTACTTTAACTATTCATGGAAATGGCGAAAAAAATAAATTTAAGAATATTATGTCCGAATCTTATTGGTTATTGTATAATGACTAGTATACATTCTTTTCGTAAATTTTCCAGAATTAGTTTTAATATTAAGATGACAGGAGGCTGATGGTTACGTTTCCAACATTGGATGTGAACGTTTTTGTCAAAAAATTGGACGGCATTTTCATAGTAGCGATTATTATTCAGTCATTCTCTATCATAATACGTCAGTGACAAATTCCGTATCATTTTAGCTTCTTGTCAGATTTTTCATATTTCAACTTTTTATTTTGTTATAATTAATTATCAGAATCCGAATCGTATAAAACAGTCTAGTGGTAATGGCCTATCCCTGACACCCCCAGGGGATACTATTTGAAATACTCAGTTGTCGATATAGTAGATCTACATTATATTTAGTGATTTTTTAAGCAAATGAAATACATTGAGTAGTATGTCGATGTTTGACATCCCCCGTAAAATCATGATTTCTTCTATATTTTTATTTATTTTAAATCCTCGTTCATTTAGCTAAATGTTTCATCAGAGATGCAAGAAGTTGTGATTTTATTACTGTAAAAAATTTAAAATTTGTTTGTGGTACTCCCAAGATACGAGATCAAATAACCTCGTAATTTGACAATCGTAATTTTGCTGTTAGTAAAAAAATTAATTCAAATTCCTATTTATTTCAGATTCTATCTTCTAGACGTTTGGAATATTAGAATCTCAACTATGACTTCTCAATTTGACGTAATAAGTCCTTCGGAACTCAAAGCTATATTAAACGCCATGTACGAGTGGAATCTACCCGCAAACTGTATTACTACCATTCAGTCGCCTTTATTATTATCCCCTCATTTTTCAACAGGAGCTAATAACGAGTGCACATGGAGGTTGATCTATGCCAAATCTTTAAATTCAAGTTATAACTTATATTTAAAACTCATGGACACTAATGATTTAGAAATTGAAGCCCTATGTACATTTTTAATTACTGTACCGAACGTAGTAGTGCCGCAACAATGTTTTGAACAAATTTTTCGTAAAGGTGACAGTATCAAAATATATGAGAGTCGTCAAACTACAATGTCTTCAATTTCTTGTAAAATAACAACAAAAGCCGTTTATCCTGCTGCATATAAAACATTGTGTAGAGAAATTGAACGGAACATAATTCTTAATGATGCCGATGTTTTTGAACTACTAATATTAAGTACGAAATTCGCTGATGTTAAGATAATTACAGCTGAGAAAAAAATGTTACCTACAAATAAAGCAATATTGTCATCTCGCAGTCCGGTTTTCGCTGCTATGTTTGAACAGGACATGAAAGAAAACAAAGAAAATGCTGTTGAAATGGAAGATTGCAAATATGAAGTAGTAAAGGAAATGCTACGATACATGTATTTTGGGAAAATAACACATTTTGGTGATATTGTCTTGGAGCTTACGAATCTGGCACACAGATATGAATTAAAAGGACTATTGGCAATGTGTGCACAGTATTTGTACAATACTTTGTCTAAGACTAATTATATTGAAAGATTGATATTGGCAGACACCCTGCAGATGGAAGAACTTAAAGAATTAACTATTAACTTTATTTCAAAACTTCGAAACGATGAAAAGTTGGAGCAAGAAGATGCTGAAGATAGTGAATTCTGATTTCTGTACACTTTCACCTTTTAAGTGTATTGTTACTTACAAATTTTTTTTTATTACATTACGATGTGCTTTGAGTATTTCGAATCGTTTATTTTTTTCTATCAGTTTCTTTTGATAAACTGTTAATAATGTACTACTATAAAATTGATTATCAAAGTATCTTTTGAATATATTTTAAATATATCTTAAAACAATTACAGTCAGAAGTACAATTAAAAAATACATTATAATAATTAAATATTATATGACGATGGTTATAAAAATGTGTATTTTTTTTAATTTTCATAGTTTTAGTTTAATAAATTATTGAATTTTGAATAAAAATTTTTTTATTATTTTGTGTTTACCTTGTAATCGTAGTTTTAATTTATAAGGTGGTGTAAAAAGATCATGTGAATTTTTAGCTCAAATGTAATCAATTGATTCATTAGGCGTTAATGTAATTGTAGGTACTTACGTGATAAATAATTTAATTTATTCTCTATTGAATTCAAATATTTTATAACTATAGCACATTGAAGCTAACATATTTAAACTGAATATTTTCAATAAATAGGTAAAATTTATACTTTTCACAATTATATAATTAAATTTAATAAAAAAAAAAAAATTCTAACGCTCGAATACGGTGTGAAGATCGATGATTTTACATGTCTTTAAATAAAATTAACCCTTTTGAAAAGAATGTCCATTATAAGGGACAAATCTAATTTTGGTTTTTGTAGTATTACGTGAAACATAAATTTTATCAATGTAACTTAATAAATGATATCAAGCTGAATTATTCCACATTCCAAAATAGAGTTATAAACTTATACAATCAATTGGAGCCGGAAAAACCCAAAAAATTAAAAAAAAATCAATAATAATCTATATATTACAAATATTAACTTACGAATGACTGTGATCCATTTTAAAATTGTTTTGAAAGGGTTTCCCCATTCGGAAAAATATTCGGGTTCGAATGGGTTAAATCACTTCATACTTAATTACTTTGTCGAGAATGAAAACACGAAAATCCAGTTATTAGCGACTAGTCGCCAAAAGTTTATTGTCAGTTACTGTACTTTGCTGAATTCTTTAAAGGTCCTGAGGTGTGGAAAATTAAATAATACATACAAATAACGAACGAGAAAAGCACGTTCTCTGACTCATGGTTTTTAATACCGGCCATCAAGTGTAGCGCTGCTGTAGTCGCATAATGCATATATAAATATACAGCTATTGCTTCGTTCTTTCCGTTAGGGACAGTTGACAGCTGAGCTAAAATTTTATAATCCATATTTTTGTAATACTTGCAAGTTGCATCCGAAGCCAGCTGGTAAATATCGATTTGTGTTGCTACCCTAAAAAAAGGTAATCCAACTAGATAATACATAACGATAATAGCTTTTTAATTTTCTTATTGTTGTTTAGTTTTGTCGATAATGACTATACAAATTTACTGCCGTCAAAAGCAGTTCTTTAGATTTTATATATTTCGTGTGCTTTTATTGTAGAACTTCTATATGCAAGCTATTTATTACATTAGCATTACTAATTTGTATTGCACTTGCCGTTTTTCTCTCGTGTAATTATAGGTATGTTAATTTTCGTCTTTTTTATAATTTTGCACAACATTATGATGATCCCTTAAACTGCAACATAGGAGAGATCAAAGTCATGACAATCAGTCGGTAATGGGTAGACGTTTCAATAAATGAAAAAAGTTTGAACGGTTACTCATAGTATTTTTACCATTTTTGTGGTTTCAAATTAAATACATCAGATATGAATTACATACAGAATAGTGTATTCATATGAAAACATGAGAACCTATACTTGTAACGAGATTATATTAACCTTTTTTCGCTATAAAGCAATTATACCTAAATAGATTCTAGTTTGCGTGGAAACGAGCTTAGAGCGTCTTATTCAACCGCTATATAGGTATGGATAAATCATCAAAATTGACCATTCAGGCAAGCTATTAGTTTCATATTATATGCATTTAGTAAATGGAGAAAAAAGAAAAAAATGAAACTGGAATTTTTGTATATGACAGTTCGTCTGAATAGTCGTTTTTCATAACATTTTGTTTAAACTGGTTGCATGAAATATACATAAATGAGAAAAATGGGCTCATTGTTTTCCTCTTTTATAATATACAGCTCACTTGTTTAGTATATCTATATAGGGTGTATCCATGGTTCTTAAAGGTATTGCAATGTCTTTCGATCATGCAGCAATTTTACTACACACATCCTAATAAAATATAAGTTAGTAATGTTCGAACCAACACGTGATATTCATTTTTACAGAAAATAATAATTATTTTAAATTCTAATTTATTTCAGATACCTACTTGTTTTTAGACATGTTGGATATTAGAAATCAACGATGGCTACCAAATGTGTTGTAGGTAGTGATACCCAATTGCTAGCTATTTTAAACTCTAATTATGAGTGGTCGCCTATACAATACAATACAATCTGTACTCCAATGTCGCCTGTAATATCCCTTCCTTTTGAGTCAGGGGCTGATAAAGAATGTACCTGGCGGCTTATCTTGACCAGAGATTTAAATGATGTTTATATATAGTATATCTGCAGCTGATGAACAGCAAAGATATAGAAATTAAAGCAGAATGCACATGTCATATTCGTACAAAAAATGGAACATTATTTCAGAATCATATTAAGTATGCAGACTTTTAAAAAGGGAGATTATATAAAAGTATCTGAACTTCCCAATTCATTGTTGTATAACACTTTAAATATTTCCTGCCTTAAAAATTTTTACAGACACAGTTATAGGTTCCGTTCCCAATACTTACAAACATACGAAAAGTTATAAGTCTTTCATAAGAATAAATTTTTTACTTGGATTCATAACAGTTATTAGATTAGATATCTATATATTTTATTTAATTGATTCGTATCAAATACGTACAGTGCATGCAATTTCAACAATACAGACATGGAATCGCAGCCTTAATTTTAACCTGATAATGTTTTTGTAAATGTATGAAAAAAGAAATGAGGATTAATAAGAAAACTATAAAATGGCGGAAAGATATGGATCTACCGAGAAGGAGACTTTGCACATGTAAAAAAGGATAAAAAAAGATCTACAGCCGCAGTCTTGAACATCGATACCCGAGATACAGGTATATTTTTCGCATGTATATAATATCTCAATGCGCGTGTACGACCTCGCGATCTTGTGTACAGATATATCCAATATAAAGTCGATTTGACAGTTCGCGTTTGACGCTTATATACAAACGCATATATGGAGTATGAGCTTTTCACTCGCAAACGTTGATGGACTAGTGTTTATATATACGATACGTATACATTGTCGTATTCGCTATAGAGGTTCCGCAAATACTACACTTAGTCTATTATGGTGCAATAAACAGGAGAGAGAGAGAAAAGAGAAATAAGATAGTGAAAGGACGCACTAAATAATTGGCATACGCGAGTCTCTTTTATATATTCGCGCGCACCCGCTCTCCTACGCTTCTTCTATGCAGTATGTGCAATGTGTGCACTTGGCCATTTCTATACAGAGTTGATGCGGTTCGAAAAGTGGAATTATTATATAGAGAAATTTTTTTTTGATGGTTCGCCGGAAAAAATGTGGGTATTTCATACCTATATATAGTCAATCAATGATAATAAGTTGAAATAAGTATTATACCATTTCAATTTATTTCGTATGATTCTTTAATTCCTTACTTTATATATTATTCATATTTTAAAACTTACAACGCAGACACGATTTTTGAACATTAATCTTCTTTACCATAGCCTGAATACGTTATAAATACACGCCGATTAAATATACACGCAGTATCAAAATAGTTCCAGCTGCAGTTTTATACTTATATATATATACAGCAAAGATAAATTTCACAGACGAAATATATATATACCGTCTGGAATCTATCACCAACAATTCCCTCTAAATTCAATAAGCCTCGCGACATGTAGGTTATCCATTTTAAATTGTCGAATATACATTTAACACCGGAACTGATTATGTGGCGAAGAACCTCATATTATTTAGTATACTGACGTTTAGACGGAATGCTCCATGTATACGCGACTGTTTACAATCTCGCAGTCGAAATGGTGCAGTTGCACTCGTGCATGGAGTCGACCGAGTGCCGTCGCGCGGCGAACGAGAGATGGAAGGGGCTATATTACGCGAGTGCCGGGGAAAGGTGACGGTCTTATTTATCCGTGGAGATGCAGCACATACACACGCATGTGTGCACATACAGAGAGTTTGTATTATATGTGTAGACGTGAATAGTGAAATTCCTTATATGAGATCAGCTGTTTATTTGGGCGCGCTTTGATACATACGTGACAGGGGCTGGGAATGGAGACGCGCGCGACTCGTTGAAGTTATTCTGTTTCATGCAGGATCGGCTCGTAAGGGTAAATGTTTTTTTGTGCGAGTTTCGATTTTAAGCGCATGCAGATTACTGTCATTATCCTGGAGCAACAGCGATTGTTCTCATATTTTTCATTTTTGCCTATGTATCGTTTGAACAAGCGATGTTTTATTTATTTGCGACAAAGCGATTAACTGACATTAAGTTAAATATTATATTGCAAAATGAAATTCTCAAATTAAATGCTACTGCAAATTTTTATTTAATGTCACAAATTTTAAAAAGGTCTATACGAAAATTATAACCATACTCAGTAAATTGAAATGGACACAGACGCAAGTTTAACAAATTATCTTTCAGCGTGAATTGAACAATTCTAACAAACGCAGGCGCATCGTAAAATGGAATAATTTGTGGTAGCAGCCCCGAATAATTTGACGGGAAGCCCCATGGACTTTAATAAGGTATCGATGCACTTTCGGGGCTTTTGATCGATCGGAGCGTGCTTCTTCGGCATCGCTTAACGCTAACATGACGAGGCATTCGCGGTTATAAGACTTTTTGCAGATAAGTGCTACTGCTTTTTCGTAGGTCTTAAATCAGTAGATTCGAATGTGTAAAAAAGTTATTACTATACAGTGTTTAATATGTAGAATTTAATTAAAATTCAGGTGAAATAAAGAAACTTTAATTTAAATCAACTTGATAATAAGTTAAGTAAAAATTATTCGCGTAAATATAGCACTGATGCAAACATATATTCGATTTTTCCTTTATCATTTTTTAATAGATAATATTGATTCATTGTAGGGTATTACTGCGACGGGAGGTAGAACTTGGAAAATTAATTTTTAACATCGCATATTTTAAAGCACTATAGTTTTTACAAATAACAGAAATAACATATGTATAGTGATAATATAAAACTAATGGGTTGCCAATCTACGCATCTATACAATTTATTTATGCTCGCAAACTGAACCTTTTTTCGAAACCCGCAGTAATATAGAAACATTTTGACGCTTTGCGTAATTCAATTGGCTGCTTTTTTAATTTAATAGTTTGGCGTTTGAATTCGATTTGAATCGCTCTCCTCCGTCAATGAACGAATTTACTGCGTAATTAAATTTTTAAGAATTTGGTGATATCCACGAATATCTTCAAATCAACAAATTCAACATAACTTTTTTGTTTTTTTTTTCTTATATCTCGGAAATATGAGTATTGAAAAAAGTAAAATGTATAAAATATCTAGTATAATATGCTAAAGCAGTTATCAGCAATTTCTTACGGCAGCTTTACATTCTAATCAGCCACCATTACTGAAAAAATTCTCATCAAGTTTCAATGAATATTTTTCAAGAATATTTTTCAAGGAATAGCATATATATGTATACACTGAGAGGAAAACAAAGCTGTGGTTACTGTGCGTACTGTCCGGTTACGCTAACAGGAGTAGTATCCAGTACGCAGTACCCAATATTTCTGTACGGACAATACCAGACTCTCCAGACCCGCGGGCAGTTGGTATCGGCAAAGTCGATTGATTGCTCCATAGGTGTATCACCATCACCATTGCTCTTTGGACTCCGTACGGAATATTCCACTGCGTGAGGTTTTTGTAACATTTCTGTCACCTCATCGATATTGTTGCAATAAGACGATAAAATATTAGGAGTGTTGGAATAATAAGGAAAGGATAGAATCGCTGTGGAACGCGGAATTGTCAATCCTTTCCTTTATGGTTACTCAAACTTTTATTAACTAATGTATAACCAACATTGTTCAAATATATGTCTTACGTATAAAGTACTGATTAACACGTGACTGTGGTGGTTCTCCATCAAACAAACTTCATATCTTTTTTTTAAAACAAATCATTAACGAGTTGTTTTGTCGAATTGGCGCGCAAAACAAATCTCCGTTTAGTTGCGATTCCGAGTTGAATTTGCAAAGACGTCTCATTGGGGCTAATCATTATCGAAGCTTGTACAAGGATAGTCCTGTATAAAACAAGCGCACGTAAAATCCCGTTTTCACAAGGTATACATATATAGAGACTGTCAGCGCCCTCGTACGTACACATAATACTTTCACTTGGTGCAAGTTGAATAAAGAGACTAGAGCTATATAGCCTATATGGGGGTTGACTCGCGTGCGGTTATAGAAGTAAACGAATTCGCGTCAAGTCGAATCGTCCGTCCGAGAAATGCGTGCACGAGGACGAATGAGAGCTGGAGCAGAAGAAAAAAAACGGCGCACTGCACATACACACACGCGCACGCGATCTCGAATGAGAGGAACGAACGAGACACAGTGTCAGTGGCCGCGGTCCTGCTCTTTCTCGCATTCTTTTTCTTTCTCTTTCGCTACCTTTCTCCTCTTCTACCTGTCTTTCCTCCTCGTCGTCTTCTTCTTCTTCTTTTCTTCCTTCTTTCATATATATATATATACTTTCTTTGCTTTTAATTCTCTTTACTTCTTGATATTACTTTTTCTCCCTTTCGCAGTCGTTGTTTCGCTTTCTTTCCCTCTCTATATCTTCGATCGAATAGTCTCTTAGGCTGTGTTTCGTTGGCCGATCCTTTTCCTTCTGCCGCTTTCTATCATTTTCCTTTTTTTATGCATCTTCTCTTGCCCTCCGTACGGCTCTTCTGCTTTTTGTTTTTCTGTGCTTTACCCTTTCTCCCTTTCTCCCTTGGCGCGATTGCTTCTTTTTTCTTCTTCTTTGCTTTCCTCGCGTGTCTTGCATATTATCTTTATCATTTTTTTCCATCAATTACGCACAGTGTACTGTTTTGATGTATCCCCTTACGTGGTACATATTTTATTCCTGACATAATATGCTGCACCGCCGTATGTAAATGTTCCTTTACCGCTTTTATCTGTCTTCGATTATTCTTAATGGAATGCGATTGCTTGCTTTGCAATTTATATGTGCACTAGTCTAATTTCTTCTGCTTTATTAGACTTTGGCTTCTTTTGCCCACTGCCCACGATTTTCGAACATTCATTTGAATAATTATTTCAGCTTTGTGTCGTCACTTAAAATGATCATTTTATCAATGTACACTGAAAAAACACTTTGGTTGTGAGATCCAAAGTATATTTGACAATCTCGCTATGCGACAACCATTCGGCTCTCACAACCTTTTCGAATGAATGTTACAACCAAAGCTTTGGACACCACAACCAAACCACGACAACTAATGACTTTAGTTGTGACAACTAATACTTTGGATGCTGTGACCAAAATCTTTGGACCTCACAACTAAATACGAGCCATCTAATTACTTTGGTAGCCACAACCAAAGCTTTTTTTCTGTGTATGATTAACAAATGAATTTTGCGAACATATTGTATAGAATTAGTAAAAAAAATTCCATGTCTAATATGTTTACAGCATAAGCATTTTTAAACTTTGATTTTTGTTTATCTTTTCTTTCAAATTACTGTAAAGTACAAAAATAAGATCATTCAATGATTTATAATTTTTTTTTTTAGATTTTTTGGTTATACATATAATTATCGATAAACGATATAAGCTTTAAACGTTCAAAATTTAACCGAAGTTTAAACCATTAACAATATAATTAATTAAAATTATTTGCATAATAGTAATTTTTTTCTTTGATGCTAAGAGATATCTCCAAGGAGTTTGGTACAAAAATAGTCCATGTTCAGCGCATAAAATTTGAACGAATAATAAAAGTACAGTTCGTTTAGATCAAAATGTAACTTGAGTGAATGGTCCCAGCTAAACAATAATTTATTATTTTGCAAATTATCGATGAAAATGATATATAAAAACCAATTGGACCTCTATAAAGAACTATATATAATGCACAAATAATGTAACCTGTATAAAATTATAGAAAAAAATTAATTTCCTCTATACTTTAGTAAAGGAAAGGATCCTATTATCACGTACGCAAGTGCGATTCATTCCTTTTATTTTTATAAGTGAATGCCTCGAAGCAATGTCACTCGCGTGGTGCGCAAAAATCGTCACCTCGCCCATCCTTATTTTCACTCGAAGAAAGAATTTAGACACCTCTCTCTCTCTCTTACCTTGCAAAGGCCGGCCTGTGTAGCCTCCTTGTCCTATTTCTGACCTCAGCTGATATACGTACACAATCGAAAGGAGAGAAGAAAAAACCCAGCAGCAGCAGCGAGATAGAGAAAAGTAGCAGCGAACCACCCGCGCAAGACGTAGAGAGAGAGAGAGAGAGAGAGAAAGCCGAAGAGATCGGCAATGTACATAACGGCGCATGCGCGATACTTTAGCAGCTTCTCTCTCTCTCTCTCTCTCTCTTTCTCTCTCTTTCACAAACGGATATACAAAAGCCGTGGAAGGAGGGAAGAGAGGCTGCACGTAAGCGAAAGAGTATGTTGTGTGTGTGTGTGTGTGCACTTTACAAAGACGTTCACCATCTTGGCGAACGAATATCGCCGCGAAGAGAGAGAGAGAGAGTACAAGGCTGTGGAACGGCGGCTGCGGCGGCGGCGGCGGCGGTGGTTCTCCAACTCTCTCCCTCTCTCCTTTGCAGCGCAACCGCGGCGGAGCTGTTGGGCTGGTGGTGGCTGGTGGCTGCCGCTGTTGGTATAGTCTCTGGCGCGGCGAGCTCAGTTCGCCTCTTACCGCAGAGAGCCCCGGAACTGGTGTGTGTGCGCGTGCGTCGATCGTCGTCGTCGTCGTCGTCGTCGTCGTAGTCGTAGTAGTCGTAGTAGTCGTAGTAGTCGGTAGTCCTCCTGGCCTGAGCAGCCGAGGCTCGTAGGCTCGTAGGCTCGTGTGTATATACCCGCCACCGAGCAGGCTCGAATTTACTCGCACGCAGTGCTACTGCCGTCATTCTCTCTCTTGGCGAATCTACCTCCTCCTCCTTCTTCTCCTCTTTTTCTATCCTGTACACCCGTTTACCCTCTTTACCCACATCCTTGGCCTTTTGTTTATTCGCGATCCGGCATACTTACACTTTCTCTATCTATCTTTTCTTCGCGATCATAAGTCGGTGGTGATGACAAAAATCACGTGGTGCAATATTGAGTGAATCTGATTTTGGTTGTACGAGCTGCTGGCTGCAAATTGAGTATATATAAATATACAGATATATAAGTAGATAAAAGTGCGCGGACTCGATGAGTAGCAGTGAAATTATAAGCGAATCGAGTCAAGAAGATCTGCCGTTTTGGTGTTCGTATCATGGACCAGTTGAGTTGAGAGAATAGATCCCAATTGCATCGGCCGTGAACAAGTGGAAGATTAATAGTTTCAGCCCCCCCCCTCTAGCAGTGGAATTGATCCGCGGATATTCAGTATACGCGGTGATAAACGCAGATTTTTGGTGCGCGAGGCGACCTTTTCCGAGTCCGAGGGAGCGGAGTGGCTTCAGACGAAAGCGGAACAGTAGCAGCAACAGGTGCGTGTGCAGTACTTTCCTTTACTTACGTCGTGTCGCGCACGTAAACTTGCGACGATTTTTTTTCTTTTGCCTTTTGGCGCGAGTGTCCGTTACTACTCGATGATTTTCGGAATTTCCGGATTAGCAGGATGGTTATAGGATTATGAGGGATTTATTGCGACGCGTGACGGCGGGTTACGTGTGTGGCCGGGTTGCGAAATCGGCTGGGAAAATTCATGCTAGAGGATTCGTCTGTAGAAATTCTGAGAGCTAAATTGCTTAGGCTCGGGAATATATGTATATACGGCCCGCTTGACGGAGGGAATGTACAGAGAGTTTTTGGCGGCTTTTTATATACGGAGAGATTCTTTCAACTTTCTTTTCTTTTTCTTTTTTTTTTAATGAGGATGCTGATTATATGCAAAAACTTTTATAGGTCCATTTTCGTAGTAAAGCAAATGCCAATTATTAAAAGCTGTGTGTGCGTGTGAATTTGTAACTAGGAACAATTAGAAACTCTCTGCTATGGTCCTTTTTGCGACATTCATTGTATAATAATAGAATAATATATAGGAAGCATTAAAGCAGTTACATAAAAGCCCCGCAACTACCAAGAAATTGTGTAGATAAAATTAATCGTACCTCATTTCGCGAGAGATGAAAGTTTTTTGGTCAGCCGAGAAAATGTTTTGCCGATGACTCATCTCTTCGGCATATACTGGAATAATAATAAATATATGCGCGCTAATTCTATCGGCTTCGTCGACCCAATGAAGTGAAATGAAGTTAACGATATTATTCATTATAATTTTCTCGAGTGAAGCAGAGATGACGTTCGCTCTCTTTGATTTTAAATGTAAGGCATAAATTAGGCCGTAATTCTTGTGCCACGATACAGCAGCTGCGCGAGTATATACACATATCGTACGTCTGCGAAGATGTTTGGTAGTCGCGCGCTCGCTTTCTAAATTTTTGGGCAATTTGTGGGACAAAATTTCACTTTTGCCTTTATAGGACTTGTCCACGATTTCGTTGGATCATCGAATCCTCAAGATTTCAATCGAGTTTATTGCTTCAAGGACGCGCATAGGTTCCCTCACTTTATATACCTTCATTTCCAATGGTCAAGCGAATTACATTTTAAACAACGACCATTCTCATCTATATAATTTCGCTTAAAGAGAGAAAAAAAAAGCTCAAACGCTTAATCCAACAAGCTTAACCCAACAGCAGATCCACGACACAATCGTTCATTCGGTTAATGAACGAAATCAGCAAATCACTATACACAGAAAGAGAGAGAGAGAGAGAGAGAGAGAGAGAGATAGAGGGAGAGAGTGAATGAGTGAGAGGCGCGCACAAAAGGGCAGCCGCACGCCAATGGCTCGAGCAAAACGAGCGCCGCGGCATTTCTGATTTGCACGCATCGACGCCGACGCTAATCAGATTAAAAGGG